>CM055856.1:15873279-16178279 GCA_029490765.1 Euthynnus affinis | reverse complement strand
ACTCAAAGTAAAAACTAAATATGTGCAATGATCCTAAGATTCAATAAAACTCTTCACTTGAACTTCCTTGTGTGGATCAATAAAGGCGATCAGATCATAAACTCAGAGTAAAACAGAAGAAACAAAGTTCCTCCTGAGTCCAGACTCTCAGGCAGCCAACAGACTGCAGCCATGTGATTGGTGGAGCAGCCTGTCAGACTCAGCTGAGGGCAGAAAACCCTGAAGCAGGTCAGGAGGGATGAGGAGGATTAGAGCAGAGATTACAGAACAGCTAATAACAGCAGAGAAGAAGAGAAGACCAGCACGAGGTGGACTCTACTGGACTTTACTGGACTGTACTGGACTCTACTGGACTCTACTGGACTGTACTGGACTGTGTTGGACTGTACTGGACTGTACTGGACTCTACTGGACTGTACTGGACTCTGCTGGACTGTTCTGGTCTGTACCGGACTCTACTTGTCTGTACTGGACTGTACTGATCTATACTAGACTGTACAGGTCTGAACTGGGCTCTACTGGTCTGTACTGGACTGAACTGGGAGGAGGTCTGGATGGACGGGTTCCAGGCATATGGGGCGGGAAAGTCTGGCGGAACTTTCGACCCGCTGACCTTCATCAGACAACCTCAGACTGTGGTCAGGATCTTCTGCTGGGTGAGTGAGGAGGAGGAGGATCTCATCTAACAGAATTTGGAGTCAAACGTTTCCTGATCAGCTGATTGTCAGTAAGATGCACATGGTTGCTATGACAACTGCCTCGTTTAGTTCAGGAAACACTAATAGGAAGGTAATCAATGTTTCCACACATTGATCACTGATCAATATTCAGAAGTTCTACTGAACATAGTGGCACTCAGGTATGATAGTGAACATGTTCACACTAATACAAACAGTGAACATGTTCACACTTATACATAGTGAACATGTTCACACTTACACATACAGTGAACATGTTCACACTTATACAAACAGTGAACATGTTCACACTAATACATACAGTGAACATGTTCACACTAATACATGCAGTAAACATGTTCACACTTATACAAACAGTGAACATGTTCACACTTACACATACAGTGAACATGTTCACACTTATACATAGTGAACATGTTCACACTTACACATACAGTGAACATGTTCACACTTATACAAACAGTGAACATGTTCACACTAAAATACAGTGAACATGTTCACACTAATACAAACAGTGAACATGTTCACACTAATACAAACAATGAACATGTTCACACTAATACATGCAGTAAACATGTTCACACTTATACAAACAGTGAACATGTTCACACTTACACATACAGTGAACATGTTCACACTAACACATGCAGTGAACATGTTCACACTAATACAAACAGTGAACATGTTCACACTTACAAATACAGTGAACATGTTCACACTTATACATAGTGAACATGTTCACACTTATACATAGTGAACATGCTCACACTAATACAAACAGTGAACATGTTCACACTAAAATACAGTGAACATGTTCACACTAATACAAACAGTGAACATGTTCACACTAATACAAACAGTGAACATGTTCACACTTACACATAGTGAACATGTTCACACTTACACATAGTGAACATGTTCACACTTACACATACAATGAACATGTTCACACTTACACATGCAGTGAACATGTTCACACTAATACATACAGTGAACATGTTCACACCTATAGATATGTGTATGTACGTGTTTGTGTGTGTGTGAGTGAGTGTGTGTGTGTGTGTGTGTGTGTGTGTGTGTGTGAGTGTGTGTGTGTGTGTGTGTCATGAGACTGGTGTTAACATTCCTGCGGCTGAACACGAGGTCGTTCACACTGACACATTGTTCAACCTGCAGTTTCTTTTTTATCATCAACATGAACAAAGTCATTGATTACTGATGATATTAAATATTCAATAACTTCATCTTGCTGTGTGATTATACATCACATGACTCAGCTTGGGGTCATGTGACCAGCTGAGGGCACACAAGCTTCTTTGTGTTGGTCATAAATCACGTTTGAGGATCTGCAGCTGTGTTGTCAGAGAAAATGCAAGAACTCAAGTCAAGAAATCATGAAACACATGAAATAACATCAGCTGTTAGCCTTTAGCCTGTGCTATAGAGACTGAATAGGTGTGTTAGCTTTGAGCTAACTATGTCTCTGTGTGTCCTCAGCTGTTCTCCATTGTGGTTCTTGGCTGCGTGGCTAATGAGGGTTACCTTAACCGCCCCGATGAGGTCGAGGAATTCTGCATCTTCAACCGTAACCAGCACGCCTGCAGCTACGCTGTCACCATGGGAACGCTGTGTTTCCTTTGCAGCACCAGCTTCCTGGCGCTAGACATTTACTTCCCTCAGATCAGCGGCGTGAAGGACAGGAAGAAGGCTGTGATGGCAGACATCGCTGTGTCAGGTGAGACTCCGCCTCCTGTAGTGTGTCCCTGTGACACCTGACATTTCTGTTCCTGCCTCAGCGTGTGACCTCTGACCCCTGCAGCCTTCTGGTCCCTGCTGTGGTTCGTGGGTTTCTGCTTTCTGGCCAATCAGTGGCAGGTTTCTAAAGAAGAAGACAACCCTCTGCAAGAAGGAGTGACCGCCGCCAGAGCCGCTATCGTGTTCTCCTTCTTCTCTGTGTTCACCTGGGTACGTACCTGAACTCACCTGATCACCTGATCACCTGATCACCTGACTCAGTATCACAATCCTACAGTTTAATTTACCTGAAGCTTCTATCCAAAGAGTCTGCAAGGATCCAGGAAACCATGTCAGTGCCTTAAAGCTCTGTGTGTGTGTGTGTGTGTGTTTCTGTGTGTGTGTGTGTGTGTGTGTGTGTGTGTGTGTGTGTGTGTGTGTGTGTGTGTGTGTGTTTCTGTGTGTGTGTGTGTGTGCGTGTGTGTGTGTGTTTCTCTGTGTGTGTGTGTGTGTGTGTGTGTGTGTGTTTCTGTGTGTGTGTGTGTGTGTGTGTGTGTGTGTGTTTCTGTGTGTGTGTGTGTGTGTGTGTGTGTTTCTGTGTGTGTGTGTGTGTGTTTCTCTGTGTGTGTGTGTGTGTGTGTGTGTGTGTGTGTGTAGGGAGGTCTCACTCTGCTGTCGTTGGAGCGTCTGAAGAGAGTCTCGTTTGAAGAGGAGTACAACAAACTGTTCAGCCCGCCGCTCGCCTGAAACACACTCACACATTAAACATCACCTCTCTCCTTCAGCCAATCAGAGATCACCATTCCTGTGTTTCCTGTTTCCTCGTGGCCTCTGTCTGGACTCTGATTGGCCGCTCAAAGTGCCTCTATCCTCAGTGCCTTACCGTCACCATGGTGACAGCATCACATTGTTTTCTTCCTCAGATCGTCACAGCAGATCTTCAAAGGTTCTCTCAAACTAAACTTCATGTGTTGTTGTTGTTGCTGTTACAGTGATGTCATGATGATGTCATGATGATGTAATAATACATTGTTATTGATGAAGATGATCTTGTGATGAACTGTAGCACAAAGATTAAAGATATAAACAGCTGAAATGGTTCATATGATGTGTTAACGGACACTCTGCTGCCCTCTGCTGCAGCTCTGATGTCACTGCAGGCAACATGATGTCACCATGATGTCATCATGATGTCACCATGTAATCAACAGCTGCAGGAAGTGTAAATGTCTTCTACAGCTTTAATTGGACAATCAGAGTTTCTGTTAGTTTGTTGACAAATTACAGAAAATTATTTGGAAAATAAAGAAACAAAAAGACAAACTTTATTCAGACTGATCGACATTATGTGAAGGATGTTAAAGAACAACACTAGTGAACAAAATCACATTTCTACAATGATTCTACATCAGTTAGTCCACAACCACAAAGATTTAATAACTAATAAACAGAAATGGTGTCAAATGTCAAAAAACAAACATGCTGTAAAAAGTGATGCCTTCACTGTAATAATAATAATAATAAACTTCATTAATAAAGCAGTCAAACTATTTACAGTGAGAAACACAGCAGAAACACTTAAAGTATCATATTAATCATAAACCATTTATTAACCAGTTATTCTGATTATTAATGATAAACTGACACAAACTGACAGGAGTCCACACATTCAGGAGGCGCTGTGGAGCAACTCTGACAGCTCAACAGGTGTTTAAGAAGCGCTTCATCCCAAAGTGGTGTCAGGAGCTTTAAAACACACACATGAACTGTTTGAATGTCTCTGTGTTTGTTACTCTGACTGCTTCACTGTCTCTCAGATGTAAGAATCTCTGATGGACAATGAAATATTTTCTGTTCTGCTATGAACAGACCAGATTCCCTTTCCGTCGTCACACAGATACTGATGAACTGTGCAGCAGTGACGTTTGATACCGAGCCTCCGAGGCAGTTTCTGCTTCTGTCAGCGGATCCTTTTCACAGGTTCAGAGTTGATAGATGTAATTATATCAAACCTTTCGAGTTTTGATATTTATTTAGTTTCTCTGTGACACTCTGTTATATTACAGGAACATTACCGGTCATCATGTAGAAGTTTACATTGATAAAGATAAAATATTCATTTAGATGTGTTGATTTAGCGTTCCACTTGTATGTAGGGAGGTTATATAAACTGTGACAGTGACCAGCGATCTGTGGTCTGTTTGAGGAGCAGCCATCAGCCCTGCTGGCTCCAGAGAGCAGCAGCTCCTTCACTTTAACCGTCCTAGTGTGAGAGAACGCTTCATTTGGTCTCGTTCAGTGAGGAGCTGCCAGGCTGTCCACTCCCGTCACTCACTGACGTTCTCGTCTGAGACGATGGTTCCTGCTCATTCATGTGCTGAGCGACTGTTCACTGCAGCGGGCAGTGTGATGAACCCTGAACCCTACGATGAGTCGGTACGTTCAGCGGGCTGAAACGGTTCAGACACTAAAAAGATTTGTTCAGATAGATTTGTTTGCTCATCCGTCACTATCATTTTCAGAGAATCATGTGACCATGAGGCCTTGGTTCTGAACCTTTTGTGTGCACACTTTATAACACACCTCAAAAGGTTTCAGATCGTTTCACCATCACTGCTACGCCCCGACCGTAATACCTGAAATAACGAGGCAAATAATTACCTAGCTTTAAGAAAACACACATTCTTGGAGTTTGCTTTTGTTTGTTTTTAATCAGATGAAAATAAAAATAAACAGAGAGAGTTTTTCATGCATCCTTTGTCCCTTCTTGTTATTTCCACATGTTGAATTTACCGGATGATTTCTCTGGTGTGTCTGAGTTTAAACTGAATGTATCTCTGCAGGCTGTGCTGTGTCTGCTGGCCATCCACAGGTTCAAACTGGGAGCGGACTCTGTCACCTTCAATCAGGACTACATCGACCCCACCCAGCAGGAAGTGCCACAGGAAGCCCCGCCCACGGACGAGTGGACGGACGGGGCGTAGATCCACGTGGGCGCTGTAGTTTGTGACGGTGTTTGTGTTGTTGAAGGTTCAATAAATGACATTCAGCCTCACTGGATAGCAACAAACTATTTGCTGTGTAAAGATAGAGCAGCGTCCTGAGCAGAGAATGAAGTCACAAAGTTCCTCCGTGTCCGGCCACGTGCACGTTAGTGCACGTTAGTGTTTGTTAGTGTTTGTTAGTGTTAGTGCACGTTAGTGTTAGTGCACATTAGTGTTAGTGCACGTTAGTGTTAGTGCATGTTAGTGTTAGTGCATGTTAGTGCACGTTAGTGTTTGTTAGTGTTAGTGAATGTTAGTGCATGTTAGTGTTAGTGCATGTTAGTGTTTGTTAGTGTCAGTGCATGTTAGTGCACGTTAGTGTTAGTGCACGTTAGTGCACGTTAGTGTTAGTGCACGTTAGTGTCAGTGCATGTTAGTGTTAGTGCGTGTTAGTGTTAGTGCACGTTAGTGCACATTAGTGTTAGTGCGTGTTAGTGTTAGTGCACGTTAGTGCACATTAGTGTTAGTGCACGTTAGTGTCAGTGCATGTTAGTGTTTGTGCACGTTAGTGTCAGTGCATGTTAGTGCACGTTAGTGTTAGTGCGTGTTAGTGCACGTTAGTGTTAGTGCACGTTAGTGCACATTAGTGTTAGTGCGTGTTAGTGCACGTTAGTGTGAGTGCATGTTAGTGCACGTTAGTGTTAGTGCACGTTAGTGTTAGTGCATGTTAGTGTACGTTAGTGTTAGTGCACGTTAGTGTTAGTGCACGTTAGTGTTAGTGCATGTTAGTGCACGTTAGTGTTAGTGCACGTTAGTGTGAGTGCACGTTAGTGTCCCTCTGTGTCCTTCACGTCTGTTTTTTAAGATGGCAGCTGCATCACAAACTGACACACTGACAGAATATTGATCCGTATCTGATCAGCGCTGCTCGTGTGATGATCTGATCTGAGTTTCAGGAGCTGTCAGATTTCTTTCTTTTTTTTGTTTTTTTCCCAGTTTATTAAGTAAACAACATGTTTGTTCTGGTATCCAGTGAGACTGAACGTCATTTATTGCACCTTTAAATCTAGAAAAGATCTGTGGCAGCAGTCCACAGACTCTAACTGGCATTACTGCACCATGTGACTGATCTGATCATGTGACTGATCTGATCATGTGACTGATCTGATCATGTGACTGATTTTTATATTTAATACGACTACATCCATGTACAACATAAAAAGTAAGAGAGAAAGAATCCCACAGTGAGGAAGTGGAAGCACAAACTGATCTTTGAACATTTATAACTTCTGTTAGTGAGAAAACTGATGAGTTTATGATTTAAATGGAAATATGAGCTTTTTTACTAGAATGTGAGGTTGCATTGTATTAAAGGCTGATGAAAAAACAACAAAAAGTCATCTTGCCTGTTTGTTCTAAATAAATAAGAATAAATCAGTTTGCATCATCAACACCTGCTGATCCACGATGATGAGCGGTGATGTTAGTGCAGAGTCCAATCAGAGCCGGCCAGTTAAATACTTTACTGACGCTTTTCATTTACAGAATGTGTTTCCTCCTACATCTATGAAATATACATTACTATCAACACTCAGACTGAACCTGTTTGTGTGTGAGACAAACAACATGATTTATTATTAATTTGGCACCAATGAACCAGAGATCCATCAGCAGGCGTCTCCGAGCAGCCGCTGCTCTGTGCTCACAGAGAAGTCTGAGGCGTTGCTGGAGTAACATGGTAGATGTGTTTGGAGGATCCAGTGACGCCGCTGGTTCCCAGAACAACAGGAGACACAGACAACATTTAAAACTGTTGTTGTCTTTCACACTATATTCCTGATGTGGATAAATAGAAATTAGTCCTCCTACACTAAAGTACTGCTGCTGACGTCCTGAGTTTCAAACTGGGAGAAGAATGTTCAGAGACTCATGGATAATATATTTGTCCTGCTCCTTTAATGTTTCTACTAATTAGTTTTGCTTTTCAGTCTTTTGTCCCAGAAGAAATGTCCTTTTCTTTTTATTGAGGATGCTTTTTAAATCTTTAGTTTCTCAGTGTTTAGAGGAATTAGAGGGTATGAGAGTATAAATGAATCTGTGAAAACATCTGACACGAGCATCTCATGCAGCACACTCAGAACAACCTCTGAATAACTGGTCCAGCAGAACGTGGTGCTGGTCAGTTGTTCTGAGGCCCAGCAGGGGACAGAACCAGGACCTGACTGAGTCTGAAGGCCTGCTGTTGTCCTGCTGTTGTCCTGCAGGTGGCAGACTTTCACCAGTTCATCCAGTTTATTATTAATGAGTGTTGAAGCAGAAACGGAGGCAGGAGTTTCCGTCTTTTGTTTTGCCGTCTCAGACCAGCTTTCCTTCCTCTCTGCTCTGCAGATGTTCTCTCCGCTACCCAGATCACACCAAACTGAACATGTAAACAGACTTTATTATAGTTTCATTCCTGATTTGTTTCTGTTGTTTTTGTTTTTCAGTAAAAGTGTTTGTATCATTTTTCTTGTATTTAGTCTCCTGGAAGTTTTAGACTTTGTTAAAGTGACTAAAATGTTTAAATAAAAGATGAAAAATGAAACAGCAGAAGGTTAAATATGGAGCAATAATTCACTGTTCAGTTTATATTAGTGCTTATTTAATTATTTATTTATCTGCTGAATGAGACGACTTCGCAGTTTGTGGTGTTTCATGTGTGTCTGAAAATAAACTGATAGTCACTTTAATAACTTTATTATAGACAGACAAGCACAAACATGTTGAGCAGAACAAACAGCAGAGTATAAAGTGTAATCCTACATAATGAAACATCTGCAGTTTGTCTCTCTGCAAATAACTACAGAAACTAGAATCAGAGGTTTTCAGTGAGTCCTGAGCTGAACTGAATCATTTCTTCTGTGTGAGTCACAGCGTCCTTAAACCTCAAAACCTCAGTGACTCACTGTTGAGTAACAGTCGACGTGTTTATGGTCATAAATAAGGAAAGTGAAAGTAAAGAGATGAGCTGCTTTATTAATCACAAACAAAGAACACTGTGTATTCATTAATTAGCTCATTTAAAGAAGATGAAATATATATCAGGGTTTGGATTCACACAGTGTTTTTGTGTGTATTTATTTTATATTATTTTCATAGCAAAGGGAAAGATGCACATTCAGAGCAGTTGGTGGTGACACAAAGCAGTGCAGGATGTCAGACTTGACATGGATGGCACAGTGACAGGTTAGCAGCACGTTAGTTTCCAGACAGTAAACAGAGAACAGGTTCAGAACAGATCCACCATCCAGATCAGCTGCACCGAGTGACACAGACGAGAAAAGGCTTTGGTGAGAAATCCAAACAAGGAGCCTCAGACTGATCCTAACTTCTGACAGGAAATGAAGAGGAGGGACAGCGTTCCTTCTTCTGCACTTTAGACTGACCTCTAACCCCTGACCTCTAACCCTGACCTCAAACCCTGACCTCTAACCCCTGACCTCTAACCCTCTAACCCCTGACCTCTAACATGCATGAACGTTGCAGCTTTTCTTTGAGAATTAATTTGTTGGACATACTGATGTCTTAAATTAGTGACTTCAGTATTTGTAATGTTGGTTTCTTCTTTTCAGCACATTTTCCAGCCAGCTGTTCCTCTCCAGCTGTTCCTCTCCAGCTGTTTATCTCCAGCTGTTCCTCTCCAGCTGTTCCTCTCCAGCTGTTCCTCTCCAGCTGTTTATCTCCAGCTGTTCCTTTCCAGCTGTTCCTTTCCAGCTGTTCCTCACCAGCTGTTTATCTCCAGCTGTTCCTCACCAGCTGTTCCTCTCCAGCTGTTCCTTTCCAGCTGTTCCTCATCAGCTGTTCCTCTCCAGCTGTTCCTCTCCAGCTGTTCCTCTCCAGCTGTTCATCTCCAGCTGTTCCTTTCCAGCTGTTCCTCTCCAGCTGTTCCTCTCCAGCTGTTCATCTCCAGCTGTTCCTTTCCAGCTGTTTATCTCCAGCTGTTGCTCTCCAGCTGTTCCTCTCCAGCTGTTTATCTCCAGCTGTTCCTCTCCAGCTGTTGCTCTCCCGTGTAGACCCGGCCCATCGGTGTCGACCCGGCCCGTCGGTGTAGACCCGGCCCGTCGGTGTCGGCACGGCAGCGTTCACAGCTGATCTGCGACTCGGTTCAGGCTGACGTGATGTTTGCTGCAGACAAACAGGAGAAAAGAGAACAAACTAATCTACAGTAAACTCGGCTCTAATCCTGATAATCCCTCTTTAAGAATCAGAGAGTTTAATGTGATGCTTTAAATATGTACGCACAGTATATGAAGACTGAAACTGACACATTTAACACACTTTATTTTGCACAAGTATCCTGCAGATCTACAACCTTTCTGTTTTCTGTTTGTTCTTGTCAATAAATCTCATGTTTGGATCCAAACCAACGATGAACTGATTCACTAACCACTGTGTTTATATTAAAGCTGACATGTCTGAGCCCTCTGTGCTGCAGACCTCCATTGTTGTCCACAAAATAGTGAAACTATGTCAGTGAGTCACTGCTGCACTGAGTGACATGTTCCTTCATGCAAGAAGCAGACAAAAGATCTGCACACTGCACTAACAGCTCGCAGGAATTTAAACTGCACCAGGCATCATGAAGCAGAACAAACAATAAATGCACACAAACACCTTCATCAGTCAGGTGATCCGCATGATCGAAGGTCAATCTGCGCTCCAGCTGGACCAATCAGAGCAGAGCTACACAACACTGTCTGACACTGATACATCAAGAGAAAACTACTATATAGAAAAATAGAAGTAGTAATGTATTACATGCTCCAGTTCAGTTATTGATCTGAATTTATATTGATAACAAGACACAGAAGAGAATAAAAACAGAGACGATCACATTCATTCAGATATCTGTGGAAGTAAAACAGGTCCGTCTGTCACACTTTTGTTTTTTCAACAAACACTTTCAAAAAAGCTTTAGTTTAATATTTAAATTTAAGACTTTAGTCATTCGAGTAAAAATTTAGAAGCTCTCTCTTGTCAAAAGGATGTTGTTGGAGTCACTTGTAGTTACCATCTGAAACAGCCAATAGGAAGCGAGTAGGTGCTTCAGGTGGACGGTCGGCTCTGTGTTGCTGCCCTAACCCCAGTAGAACACAGAGAGCCTTCATGATGTCAATCCTTCTCCTGTTCAGACATCACAGCTCAACCTCTTCAGTCTCTACACAGCATGTTGGATCCAGCCTGTCACTAAATGTCACCACTGTTTTATTCTATTAAACTGACTGATTGGAAGACTCGATGCTGTGTTCATGTCTGTTGGTTTCCTGTAAAGATCTGTTCACACTTTGTCTTTGATGACCATCTGTTTGATGGTGGGAGGAGGAGGAGGGAGGCATGACCCCTTTAAGTCATCCTCAAAGGTCACAGAGAACCTGATCTGGATCCTGAAGAGCATTTTATAATGTTTTACAACTCCGACACCAGTCAGTTTGTCTATCATCAGGTTTACTGATCTCGGTGGTTAAAGAGGGTTTTACTAGTTTTTATTTGCTCTGTAGAATCGTGCATAAAGTGAATCTTCTAATAGTTCATATTTGAAGCCTTTGAGTTTATCTCAGCAGTTATTAGCGGTTACTTTTATTCTGAGTGGATTTACATGTTGTTCATTGAGCTGAACCATGTATGTAAGCATCATCACTAATCTTTACTAAACTATGAAAACTAGAAAATAATAAGTTAGTAAAAACACAGAAAACTGAAAGAATTCAACATAACGCTGCAGCGCTGGTAATGTTTCTGTAGCAAACACTAATTATTCATTTTATTGAAACTGACTTCATAAAATAATATTTTTGTTTGTTGTTAATTAAGCTTAAACAAATAAAAAACAACAACTCAAAAATCAAAAGTTGTGGATTTAACATAAAATCTGACTGACCTGAGCATTTTTGTGTCATGGATGGACTGAAGTTTAAAAATAACTGACTTCTGATCAGTAAAGTGGAGTTCAAGTGGATATCTGACACATTTACAGTCTTTTTAGCATCAAATTCTCCTCTTTGTGTTTCCCTGTTGAGCTGCAGGTGGAAGTATAGAAACAAAAAGAGGGACTTTGCCACTAAAAAGACTGAAACGTTGAAAGATATCTACTGGATTTGACTCATTTGGACGCTGAAGCTTCATATTAGCTTCACATCAACTTTAAATCCATGTTTGTAGAGAAGGAGGACTGTGGGTTTAGTCCTCCATCACTTCCACTGTAAGGTCATTATGAAGGATCTTCTGATGCTCAGTATGGAAACAGGTTTTAAAGGACTGATCCAGAGTCAGAGAGTTTCCACACTGATGTAGAGTCTGGTGTCGTCTGCATATTGATGAATGTTAATATTGTGTTGTTTTATAAAGATTATAATAAAATGTTTAATTAAATAAAACTCTCTCATTAGTTTTGTAATCCAGATGAAACATGTTTTCTCTTGTTTTCTCAGAAACAGCAGATTTCACTCTGAAGCAGATTATCTGACAGAAACACAGAAAACGTCTTCACTCTTTGAAGTGAAGTGATGCTAACGCCTCGTTGTTCCATGAGAGTGTTTCATAAAGGTGAAAGGCTGAAGCGGATCTGTGATCAAACACATTCATGTCACTGAAATACTGTAAAAAGATGCTAAAATAAAACAAGCTGCTGAAGTTCAGACTGAAGAAACAGAGAAACAAGAGACTTCATGCAAAAGTGTTTAATTTAAGAAGATCTCACCACATTGACATCGTAAAAAAGTTCTGACAGCACCGTTGATACAAGAACATAAAAATACATTTTTCATCTGTGAGGTCACCGATTGATCAGAGGATCAATACTGCAGCTGGTTTCTGTGTCTGATGACTGATCAACTATTAATCACCATGAATGTTTAAAACATGACGAAGCTGCAAATAAAAGATAATAGAAACAGTACCTGAGTCACACTGAGAGTGTGTGTGTGTGTGTGTGTGTGTGAGTGTGAGTGTGAGTGTGTGTGAGTGTGTGTGTGAGAGTGTGTGTGTGTGTGAGTGTGTGTGTGTGTGTGTGTGTGTGTGTGTGTTTAACTTGAAACTTTGGCTTAATGAAAATCACAGAACAAATTTATAAAATGTATAAAAACTAAAATAAAAAATATAAATATCACAAAATAAATTATACAAATAAATAAATAAATAAATAATTTTTGATTTTTAAATAAAGTTATTTAAATAAAACACAAGTCAGAATGTAAATAAATAAGTAAATAAATAGATCAATACTGATTGTCAGTTAACATGACGACTGGGCGTGGCTGAGCTCCTCAATGGGCGTGGCCTCATCATTCAGGGGGCGTGGTCCCATCGTTCAGGGGGCGTGGCCCCATCGTTCAGGGGGCGTGGCCCCATGTGAAGCACTTGTGGTGGTTCTGCAGGGCGGAGTTCAGGACCCAGAGCAGATCTCTCCTCAGAGCCAGCCAACCACAGGCTGCATTATCCTGAGTGACACAGAGAGACACGCCCCCTAAGTTCTGATTGGTCGACACACTGTGACTGACAGACTGATGATTAAACATGAAGAGTAGATTTAAACTAAATTTCACTCATTTATACAGTTAATTACTGTTTATTTAATTGTATTATTTTTTATTTTACTTCTTGTTAAAGAAAAATTATGAATAAAATATTCTGTGGATAAATATCAACAATAATCACAGATTCATTCACATCTTTATGTTTGTTTTGATATATTTTACCTGCTGAATGACAGCCGTCACGTTACTGAAGTACGGAGACAGGACACCTGAAGTATCGACGTCCGACAGCTGCAGACAGAAAACAAACATCAGACATCACAGGAGGATGACCATGACTCTGACTGAAAGCTCCCACCCTACCAGCAGCTTACAAAACATCCCAGAACATTTCAACCAAATCTGAAGCCTGAGCCATCAAAACCTTTATGAGAACACGAGAACAGAAAACATCAGAACATGAGAACAGCTCCAGCTCAGACTGGAGGTTCTGGAGGTTCTGCTACTCACACAGCTGCCCTGACCCTGCAGTCGGTCCTGCACGTTCATGAAGTCGTCGAGTTTCTTGGCGTCCCAGTTGACTCCGCCCTCACCGACAGGCGGCTCTTCATCAATGAATATTGGCCCCGCCTTGTCGAGCGACTCATACACGACCCATAATGCCCGGCGGCACTGCAGGAAACCACACAGACGTCAGAGTTTTTACATAAACAGGTTGAACATAAAAAAGCAGCTCTCTGATTGGCTGAAAGGCCCAGGTGAGGTCAGAGGGTTACCTGTTGGTGATTGGCTGTGGTAGCAGGGAAGACGGTGCGTGGAAAGGAGATGTTGGCGTTGTACGGCAGGCAGCGGACAGGAAACTCCGCCCCCTTCACGTCAGACTGGAAACAGTTTAAAGATTTTAAATATTCAGATGCTGTCTGTTTGTGAGCAAGGCAGCGTTCTGCTAGCGTTCTGCTAACGTTCTGGCTAAGGTCAGGGTCCTACCATGTCTCTGAGGAGATTGTGGGCTTCCTGGACCAAGGTTCCCTGAAGATGGCAGGTCGGCTTGGCAACAAGCATCAGCTGGAGGCTGCAGAGCTGCAGGAGAAGGAGGAGGACGGATGAAGGAGCCATGGTTCTGCTGGTTCTGCTGGTTCTGCTGGTTCTGCTGCTTCAGGTGAGCTGAGTGAGCCGGCAGCTTCAGGTGTGTTCAGGTAACCTGGAACAGAAAGCAGCGGATTGGCTGTTAGGACCATCAGCCAATCAGAGGCCATCTACCTGTGTGAGTCATCCATTAAACCACAGAGACTCTGATCCAAACCACAGAGACCTGGACCAGGAGAGACGTCTTCTCCGCCAGGTGAGTCACGGCAGGTTCATTCAGGCCTCTGATGTTTCAGATTTATGGATTTCTTTTGTCTGAAGTCAGAAACTTGTGACTAAATGTTTGATGCATTTGTTTTGTTTAAAGTCAAAGATGAAAAAGTTCATTTGTAGTTTCTTCATGTTTGTGTCTCCATGTGATGCTACTTTCTACATCTCAGAGGGAAATATTGTACTTTCTACTCCACTACATTTATTTGACAGCTTTAGTTACTTTTCAGATGCAGATTTGACACAATGGATAATATAACAAGCTTTTAAAATACAACACATTGTTAAAGATGAAACCAGTGGTTTCCAACCTTTTTGTCTTTTGACGTCTTACAAACAGCAGTGTGTAGTCGGGGTCACATTTCACATGTCTATGAGTTGTTAACAGCTCCACCAAATAGTGATTTTTCCCTCTAAACTTCTCACATGCTTTCATTTCAATAAATGTTCAAATGATCCAATATTTCAGCAAAAATCAAAGATTAGAGAAAAAGTCCAGAAACTGGAAACAGATTTGTGTATCAGAACTTTAAACTACATCAAGCTGATAATTAATCTGAATATTTCTTCCACTGCTGATAAAACAGGACGAGTGAAGGACTCTCTGTTTGTTTCCATTCTTCATTTTTTCCGTTTCTACGTTGAAGTACCATCATGTTACATATCTGGTTATGATTCAGCTGCTCAGGGACGCGTCCGCGCCGCCGCCCGTCATAAACTCGACTTTCCGATCAGCCAGTTTTCCAGATTCAGACACGAAGCGTCTGAACGCCAGATGGAAATATTCGTCATGGCTCGAGCAGCGTTCTGGTTTGGACGCGGCGGCGGCGGCTAACAGCAGCAGGCTGAGTGTACCGACAGTTTCCATTCGACTGGAACGCCATGGAAGCGAGAACGATGTGAAACAGCGAAGATCATATTCGAGTGGCAGGCTTCATGTTCAGAGTTAAAGTTTCAACATTAATGAAAAGGAGTGAAAGTGAGAAGTGAGTCAAGGATCGAGCGTTTTAAGGATAAACTGACGCAGAAACGAAACTTATCAGCATCTGCGTCTGTTGTTTCTGACCGCCGGATGGAACGCCGGCTGACGTCACAGATCCTCGCCGCCGCCAGCAGACGCTCCAACCTGCCGACGCTCCGGTCGCTACGAACTTTATTCAAACTCTCTGAACTTTATTTAAAATGTAAAGATGACAGAACGTGTCGCAGCTGCAGCAGATCAATAAACATCTGGAATGTAAATATATAAATAACGGTCGTTTAGTTTTTCTGCTTTAAAGCAGAAATTAATGAATTAATAATAAAATAATAAAAGATACAAAAACATTCAGAACTTATTATTATTGTTTTTACTCAAACAGCAACACAACTGAGTCATGTTTCAGCATTTCTATCTCATCAATAGAAACATGTCAGACCACACAACTGATTGATTGATTGATTGATTTTATAAATAAATGTATAATTTATATTATAAAAGTGAACAATTGAATCAAAACATTTAAAGTTTGAATCAAAGAATTAATAACTGAATAAATGATCAATATGAGATTTATTTTCTCTGATTCTGTGATTATTGATTAAATGCTGCATTTATGAATGAAACATTCACGGTCACCATAGCAACCACCTTGATGCTTAAAGTGACACTTTTAGAGAACAAATCTGATGTGAAGATAAAAAACAGGTGAACTCACCTTCAGGGTCTTTGACGGTCTGCTGGAGGTCCTGATGGAGGATCTGATGGAGGTCCTGATGGAGGTCCTGATGGAGGATCTGATGGAGGTCCTGATGGAGGTCCTGATGGAGGTCCTGATGGAGGTCCTGATGGAGGATCTGATGGAGGTCCTGATGGAGGTGGATGTTGATCTGGTTCTGCGTCTGGTTGTTGTGGTTCGTCTGAGAGCGTCTGCAGCAGTTCTGTCATCTTGTGGTTTAAATAAAGCTTGATCCTGGATAGAAACTGAAACTCTGGTGTCTTCACCGTAAAGTTCGTAGATGGGAAATTTCCATTTTCTATTCTCCCTTTGCCCCCCCCCCCCCATCACCACCACTCCTCCCCTCAACCCATCTCCCCTCCACCACAACCACCGCAGGGCCACTGAGGATTTCCCTAACGTTACCTCAGTGGAAAACACACACTGCGTGGCCAAAAGTATGTGGACAGCTAACTGCAGGCATGTTTGACAGCTGAACATGTGACATGTTTAATATCAAATAAAGCTGATTTCCTCGTTAACTGAAAATCCCTAAATGATGAATTTAAGGAGTTATTAAGGTTATTAAAGGATTTTCATTTTAAAGGATTCATATTCAATATTCACTTATTTAACAAATAAATTAAAAAGTTTTTATGAGTTAAAACTGTTGAATTGTTTAATTTTGCAGCTGCAATGCAAATTTAATGTTAATTAATAGATTGAATGAATGTTAAACATTTTTGGAGTTAATGGATCATCTGTGTTGTTTGTGTGTTTTTAAGCAATAAAAACTTTAAATGTTCCAAACAGCATAAAACTATCTGCTTCACTTTAAATGAATTCAGAGATGAATTTTATGTTGTTTTGTCCGTTTTTTACGTTTTTTAAAATCTTTTTTGAAAGTGTGCAAACAATAAATTAAACAATCTAATAATGTGCATTAACAATCCAGAAGAGCTGATGATTCAGTTTAATACCATGACGAAGGATCGCTTCATTTAAAGAATTAATAAGTTTGGAAACGAGGAGTCAGGCTTCTCAGGTTTCCCTTTATTCACTGGAACTGAAGCCCGAGCGCTGACTGAATCACAGATCACAGTCATCAAGATGCGGTGTGGTCTCAGCTTCAGTTTAGGTTTACAGAGAAGAGTCTCCACACGGCGCAGAGTTCAGCAAATTCAGTTTACATTTAGACAGAAAAGAAAGACAACAGGACACGGAAACAGGAAGGAAGGAGCTCGCTCTCAGGGGTTTCTACGCTTCTCTTTCTGAATGACGACAGTTTGAGGTGCAGATTTCTGCTGTTTCAGCTCATTTTTTACAACGGTTAGAGTTGTTGAATCATTAAGAGCAAACATGAGAGTTTTTCTGACTGCTCTGTTTAGTTCTTACGTGAGGAAACATCAGCTGATTAACAGGGAAACTTTCCTCCATATGTAAAATGAATAAAGGTCACTATCAGTGTGAATCAGTGATGTTTCCATGTCTAAATGTTGTTCTATGTTTATATAGATTAGAGAGTCAGATCATTGTTTTAATAACTATGATGATCTGCGTCTGAGGGTTAGAGATATTTACTGCCATATTTAATAAAAAGGTTTTAAGGCTGCACACAGTCTGCACGTGTTTACACGACAACATGAGCACCAACAGAAAACCTTTCACCTTCAGAAACACTCAGTAAACACTCAGTAAACATTCAGTAAACAGCCAGTAAACACTCAGTAAACAGCCAGTAAACATCCAGTAAACACTCAGTAAACACTCAGTAAACAGCCAGTAAACAGCCAGTAAACATCCAGTAAACAGCCAGTAAACATTCAGTAAACATCCAGTAAACAGCCAGTAAACATCCAGTAAACAGCCAGTAAACATTCAGTAAACACTCAGTAAACAGCCAGTAAACATCCAGTAAACAGCCAGTAAACATTCAGTAAACATTCAGTAAACAGCCAGTAAACATTCAGTAAACATTCAGTAAACAGCCAGTAAACATCCAGTAAACAGCCAGTAAACATTCAGTAAACACTCAGTAAACATCCAGTAAACAGCCAGTAAACATCCAGTAAACAGCCAGTAAACATTCAGTAAACACTCAGTAAACAGCCAGTAAACATCCAGTAAACAGCCAGTAAACATTCAGTAAACATTCAGTAAACAGCCAGTAAACATTCAGTAAACATTCAGTAAACAGCCAGTAAACATCCAGTAAACATCCAGTAAACATTCAGTAAACAGCCAGTAAACATCCAGTAAACATCCAGTAAACATTCAGTAAACATCTTTCTGCCGTTCTCTTCAGGCTTTTGACATTCAGTTAATTAATTAAACAGCCGTTTAGTTTTTACTGAACACCAAAATATTTCAGAGTTTATGAAACAGTCGCTCTGTGAAGTCGTCACAGTTTGAAGAGTTTAAGAGAAAATGAGACTCGCTCCATTTCCCACACACGTTTTAGACTGGTCAGCCTGGTGATCCTGAAAAAGAGTTATAGTGAGTTTGTGGTGAGTTATGGTGAGTTGTGGTGCATTATGGTGAGTTTTAGTTAGTTACGGTGAATTACGGTGAGTTTGTGGTGAGTTATGGTGAGTTATAGTGAGTTATGGTGAGTTAAAGTGAGTTATAGTGCGTTACGGTGAATTATAGTGAGTTATGGTGAGTTAAAGTGAGTTATAGTGCGTTACGGTGAATTATAGTGAGTCTGTGGCGAGTTATGGTGAGTTAAAGTGAGTTACGTGAATTATAGTGAGTTTGTGGTGAGTTATGGTGAGTTAAAGTGAGTTACGTGAATTATAGTGAGTCTGTGGCGAGTTATGGTGAGTTAAAGTGAGTTACGTGAATTATAGTGAGTCTGTGGAGAGTTATGGTGAGTTAAAGTGAGTTACGTGAATTATAGTGAGTCTGTGGTGAGTTATGGTGGGTTAAAGTGAGTTACGGTGAATTACGGTGAGTTTGTGGTGAGTTATGGTGAGTTAAAGTGAGTTACGTGAATTATAGTGAGTCTGTGGTGAGTTGTGGTGAGTAATGATGAGTTATAGTGAGTTTATAGTGAGTTATGGTGAGTTGTGTAATTGTTAGTGCATCTTTGATTAATTCAGCTTTATTCCTGTGTGTCAGAGGAGGAGAGAGCGCTCGATGACTGTGGAACATCTCTCAACATTTCACCCCCCCTCCACACACACACACACACACACACACACACACACACACACACACACACACACACACAACCTTGTTCCGACCATGACCACCACACCTCAGGATGCTCAGCCACCTCATCTACGCACACTGATCTGACTCCTACACAACATCTACATAAAAGGAACAGAAATACTTCCCTCTCCTGGTGGTCTTCAGTCTCCTGATGGTCTTCAGTCTCCTGGAGGACTTCCCTTTCCTGGTGGTCTTCAGTCTCCTGGAGGACCTCCCTTTCCTGGTGGTCTTCAGTCTCCTGGTGGTCTTCCCTCTCCTGGTGGTCTTCCCTCTCCTGGAGGACTTCCCTTTCCTGGAGGACTTCCCTCTCCTGGTGGTCTTCCCTTTCCTGGAGGACTTCCCTCTCCTGGTGGACTTCAGTCTCCTGGTGGTCTTCAGTCTCCTGGTGGTCTTCAGTCTCCTGGAGGACTTCCCTCTCCTGGTGGTCTTCAGTCTCCTGGTGGTCTTCCCTTTCCTGGTAGTCTTCCCTCTCCTGGAGGACTTCCCTGCCCTGATGGTCTTCAGTCTCCTGGAGGACTTCCCTCTCCTGGAGGACTTTGCTTCCTGCGTCGGAGGCTCAGTCATCAGATCACGCTGAGCTTCATTTACAGATGAGAGTTCCTCAGTAATCAGAGTTTAAAGGACAGAGTCCTGATCCTGCAGTTCTCTCTGCTGCAGGATCAGGACTCTGATCAGCATCGTCTTCCTCTGGTTCTGTTGATCAGGTCCTTTGGTTTCAGACGCTGACAGTCACGTTCCTGCAGGATAAAAACAATCATCATGTACATGTTGTGACGTCAGCTTGGTGAAGTTTGGCTAACCCTGCTCCTTTATTACAACAGTTACGGTAAAAAGTCTGTGAACGGGTGCCAAAGCAGATCAATAAACATCTGGAATGTAAATATATAAATAACGGTCGTTTAGTTTTTCTGCTTTAAAGCAGAAATCAATGAATTAATAATAAAATAATAAAAGATACAAAAACATTCAGAACTTATTATTATTGTTTTTACTGAGTCACGTTCTGTTTATTAGTGAACACAGAGAACACTGAAGTTCACCAGCAGATGGAGACAAACTGATCACATGATCAATAACACAGACACCTTCATCATCATCATCATTACACAGCTGAAACACACACACACACACACACACACACACACACACACACACACACACACACACACAGCACCTCAGAACCTCTCCCCTCCCCTCCTCCCCCCTCCTCTCCTCTCCTCTCCTCGTCTCCCCTCCTCTCCTCCTCTCCTCTCCTCCCCTCCTCCCCCCTCCTCTCCTCTCCTCTCCTCGTCTCCCCTCCTCTCCTCCTCTCCTCTCCTCTCCTCCTCTCCTCCCCTCCTCTCCTCTCCTCTCCTCCTCTCTCCCCCCTCTCCTCCTCTCCTCTCCTCTCCTCTTCTCCCCTCCTCTCCTCTCCTCTTCTCCCCTCCTCTCCTCTCCTCTCCTCCCCTCCTCTCCCCTCCCCTCCTCTCCTCTCCTCTCCTCCTCTCCTCTCCTCTCCTCTCCTCTCCTCCCCTCCTCTCCTCTCCTCCTCTCCTCTTCTCCCCTCCTCTCCTCTCCTCCCCTCCCCTCCCCTCCTCTCCTCTCCTCTCCTCTCCTCTCCCCTCCTCCTCTCTCCTCCTCTCCTCTTCCCTCCCCTCCTCTCCTCTTCTCCCCTCCTCTCCCCTCCTCTCCTCCTCTCCTCTCCTCCTCTCTCCTCCTCTCCTGCAGGTTACCTGGAGCAGGTGGGCGTCAGGGGGCGGGGCCTCAGACAGGAAGAGGAAGTATGAGGACAGAAAGTTGATGTGTTGTTTTGTGGGTTTAACTTCCTGCTTCAGAGAGTAGAGCGCGCGCAGGCGGCGGCACGCGGACACGGTGAGTGTTATCGATAATCGGTGTTCTGTGTGTGCGCGAGGCGGTTCCGTGGGTTCATGTCTCGGTCTCTTCATGTTTCCGGTGCTCTCGCGGTGCTCGGTGGATGATTGACAGCTTTGTTCTGGTCGGGCTCGCGCAGCAACGCGGAAGTAAAAGCTCGTGTGCTCGCGGATCCTGTTTTCTGTCCGGAGTCCGGTGCTGATCACACTGATTGATCCTGGATCGATCTCACTGGAGGATAAAAGTCAGAAGTTTATCAAAGCGAAGCTAAAGAAAAACTAAATATGATTCACTTCCGGAGAAATAATCAATCAATCAGTTTTCTGTATGATTAATCAATGATTAGTAGTAAGACTTTATTGATTGATATCAATAAGAACCAATAATAGAAAAATAAAAAAATCGATCTATAAACATTATAAACATCAGTGACTCTACAGGAAGTAGTTCATGCTTCTGTAGCTGTAAAGATATGAACATGTAAATGTTATTATATCTGATTATTGATTAATCATTTGATCAATAAAATGTCTGTTTGTTAAAATGAAGGAACAGACGCTGACAGATCAGGTTTTGTGGGAGTTTGGTGATTAATTAATTAGTTTCTAATAAATCATTTGGAGTCATGTTTTCAGATTCAGATTGCAGTTTGTTAAATGTGAATATTTTCTGGTTTCTTTTGTCTCGACGTTAAACTGAAGATCTTTGATGACGTCGTCTTTAGGAAACATTGATCCACAAACAACTGATCAACTGAAACAAAGCAGCAGGAACCTGATTCTTTATTTGACTTTATTTTTATTGAGTTGTGTGAAAATAGTTTTTAAATGTGAAAACTAAACTAAGGCTGCTCAGCAGAGCCGTCGCAGATGTTGAAACATCTGTGAGTCACAGTTTGCATCATCAGGAACCAGAAACCTGACGTGAAGAAATATTCCAGTAAAAACACAAAGCTTCACAGAGAGGTCAGAGCCAATCAGCAGAGAGCAGCAGAGAGGTCAGAGCCAATCAGCAGAGAGCAGCAGAGAGGTCAGAGCCAATCAGCAGAGAGCAGCAGAGACGTTAGAACCAATCAGCAGAGAGCAGCAGAGACGTTAGAACCAATCAGCAGAGAGCAGCAGAGAGGTTAGAACCAATCAGCAGAGAGCAAAAATCTCCCAGAACTCCCAGTAACTTCACAGACTGGACTTACTGGGTAAACTGGGCACATGTTGGAATCTACATGTTCCTTTCTCTCCTGAAAATACTGAATTATTGATCTAATTATTGATTATGATGATTATTATGATCAGTTCCTGCAGGACTGGACGGGCGCCATCTTTAGACTCTGTAGATCTCCACTGACACTTCCTGTCTCTCTCAGTGCGGCTCTCCAGACCGCCACTTCCTGTTTCATCATCACGCCGTCAGCAACATGTGAGTCCAGACCTGAACCTGCAGATCCACAACCAAGTCCCCTGAACCAAGACCACGACTGGACCAGACCAGGACCAGGAACAGACCAGGACCAGGAACAGACCAGGACCAGGAACAGACCAGGACCAGGAACAGACCAGGACCAGACTGCTGGATCTGTGACTGGATTCTCTCTGATGGATCAGGACCGTCCTGGTCCGACTCAAACTGAGAGATGCCGACGTGTAACAACAGAACCGCGACGCTGATTCTGCTGCCGGCCCTGCTGCTGGTGTGAGTACTGATACTGTTAGTGTGTTAGTGTGTTAGTGTGTTGGTGTATTTGTGTGTTAGTGTGTTGGTGTATTTGTGTGTTGGTGTATTAGTGTGTTAGTGTGTTGGTGTGTTAGTGTGTTAGTGTGTTGGTGTATTTGTGTGTTGGTGTATTTGTGTGTTAGTGTGTTAGTGTGTTGGTGTGTTGGTGTGTTAGTGTGTTGGTGTATTTGTGTGTTGGTGTGTTAGTGTGTTGGTGTGTTAGTGTATTTGTGTGTTGGTGTATTTGTGTGTTAGTGTGTTGGTGTGTTAGTGTGTTGGTGTATTTGTGTGTTGGTGTATTTGTGTGTTAGTGTGTTGGTGTGTTAGTGTGTTGGTGTATTTGTGTGTTGGTGTATTTGTGTGTTAGTGTGTTGGTGTGTTAGTGTGTTAGTGTGTTGGTGTGTTGGTGTGTTAGTGTGTTGGTGTATTTGTGTGTTGGTGTGTTAGTGTGTTGGTGTGTTAGTGTATTTGTGTGTTGGTGTGTTGGTGTGTTAGTGTGTTGGTGTGTTGGTGTGTTAGTGTGTTGGTGTATTTGTGTGTTAGTGTGTTGGTGTATTTGTGTGTTGGTGTGTTAGTGTGTTGGTGTGTTAGTGTATTTGTGTGTTAGTGTATTTGTGTGTTGGTGTGTTGGTGTGTTAGTGTGTTGGTGTGTTGGTGTGTTGGTGTATTTGTGTGTTAGTGTGTTGGTGTGTTAGTGTGTTAGTGTGTTAGTGTGTTGGTGTATTTGTGTGTTGGTGTGTTGGTGTGTTAGTGTGTTGGTGTATTTGTGTGTTGGTGTGTTAGTGTGTTGGTGTGTTGGTGTGTTGGTGTGTTAGTGTGTTAGTGTGTTGGTGTGTTGGTGTATTTGTGTGTTGTGTGTTGGTGTATTTGTGTGTTGGTGTGTTGGTGTGTTGGTGTGTTGGTGTATTTGTGTGTTGGTGTGTTAGTGTGTTGGTGTGTTGGTGTGTTGGTGTGTTAGTGTGTTAGTGTGTTGGTGTGTTAGTGTGTTGGTGTGTTGGTGTGTTAGTGTGTTGGTGTGTTGGTGTGTTAGTGTGTTGGTGTGTGTTAAACCAGCTTCATTGATTGATTGATTGATTGATTGATTGATTGATTGATTGATTGATTATTAGGTATAGGTGTAGTTCTACCAGCAGTAACTCTGAAACGGCTTTCAGTCGTCCTACATGGTCGTTATTGATGATTAATTATTGATTGTGTTTCTGTTTGAACCCACAGAATGCTGTATATCTACCTGAACAGGTCGTCAAGGTAACACACACACACACACACAGCTACAGCGATCAAACGATCAGCTGATCAACATAAAATTACTCACTAACTATTTTAATAACTGATTAATGTTTCATCACGATGTCATGTTTGTGTTTACAGGTTTATTCCAGACATAAATAAAGTGACTCAACCAGAGGACAAGTCAGTAACACACTCACACACACACACACACACACACACACATACACACTTATCAGCTCCACCTTCCTCATACAGAGCAGTTGATAGTCAGTCCACCTGTTCAGAGTTGCCTACACTATAAACCAGTACAGACCAGTATAGACCAACTTCCCACCTTTCTAGTGTGTGTGTGAGTGTGTGTGAGTGTGTGTGTGTGTGTGAGTGTGTGTGTGTGTGTGTGAGAGTGTGTGTGTGTTACGTGTCTAGTTTAGTGTTTATCAGACTCTTCAGGTTCTAAAGAAGAGATAACTTGGACTTTGACTTTGTGACTCTGTGAATGGGCGTCTCTGCACTGTGTGTGTGTGTGTGTGTGAGTGTGTGTGTGTGTATCTGGCTACTGATTGGCTGTGAGTAGACGTGTGTGTGTGTGTTGGTTGAAGGAGTTGTCGGTGTTTATTTAGAGGGTGAAGCAGCAGGATGTGATAATAACATATTCCCGATCATTGATCCTTAAATCAATAACGGATAGTCAGAGTTCAGAGTTTCTTCAACTGTCTGTTAAATCATGTAAACAAACTTCAGCTGGACACTTTGACTGGTTTTCTGACTGTTGTGTTTCATATTATCTGAAACAACAACAGTTTAACAGCTTCAGATTCACGTTTCTGGACTTTTAGTGACTTTTATTACAGATTTGTCAAACATCTGATGGCAGGTTTAATATTTAGCAGCTCTGCAGGAAGCTGCAGTGTTGTCTTTGCATATATTCAAATATAATGACTGTTTATACTCACAGGTATAGAACAATATAATATATAATATATAATATAATAATAAATAATATATATGTGTGTGTGTGTCCTGCAGATCTCCTGCTGGATTGATCATGACTCATATTTTCCACCTGGTGGCTCCTGATCAGTAAGTACGCTGATGACATCATCATTATTGATCTGTTGGTTTTATTATCAGTCACTGATTGGTTTATTTTTTGGGTTTATTCTTCTTTATTTTTTATTTTTTCTGGGTTTTGCTGTTCGGACAAAATAAGATTGAAGGTGTTCCTGTTGAGTTCTGTGAAACTGTGTTTTTATATATTAATACTAATAATGTGATAAACTGAGTGTTTATATTCCTAAAATCAACTCTACAGTTTTATACTAACATCAGGGAAACATCACACTACTCACCTCTTCAACATTTAATATTTGGAGTTCACAGAGAAGTTTGACCTCCGTCCAGTTTGTAATGGTTTCCAGTCGAGCAACATGAACACATTGCAGACTGGGAACCAGTGTGTGGACTGGTAACCAGTGTGTGGACTGGGAACCAGTGTGTGGACTGGGAACCAGTGTGCGGACTGGGAACCAGTGTTTAGACTGGGAACCAGTGTGCGGACTGGGAACCAGTGTATGGACTGGGAACCAGTGTATGGACTGGGAACCAGTGTGTGGACTGGGAACCAGTGTGTGGACTGGGAACCAGTGTGTGGACTGGGAACCAGTGTTTAGACTGGGAACCAGTGTGTGGACTGGGAACCAGTGTGAGTGTGACACCTGCTGGTCAGAAGCAGGAACTGAACACAGGAATAATCAGCTGTTTTATTGACAACAAATAAAAATATAAAACTAGACAGTCGTGTTTTGACAGATTTCATTTCACAACATCAAACTTTAAAATAAACCTTAAAATACTAAAACAACAGAATTTAATGAAGTACAGTCACTAACTGCAATTAAATAAAACCAAAATAAATTAAATAAAGTATTTTGCAAAGCTGTAACTGTAAATGAACTCTGAATATTAATTGTCAACTAATATTTTTAAATGAAAGGTTAAATAATCTGTGAGCCTATAAAATGACTTGATGATGCTGACGTGTTGCTATTTCTCATCTTGCTGCGGATTAAACATCAGGACGCTTGTGGACGCCAGTCAGTAAGTAATGCTAATGCTAATGCTAACAACCTTTTAGATGGTAGTAGAACATTAGTAACAATCTGACTTTAAAACATGTTTATAAAATATAATAATGAATACCTACATTAATAAATAAATGTGTTTAAATATGTGACTTCATTGACTTTATTGTAAATGTCAGTGATAATATTACATTATAAACATCCTCCAAACTTTTCTTCATTGTCTTTATTCCTTCAAACTTAATGATTTTATTTTGTGAAGTTCTCTATCCTGTGAACCCTCCTCACTGTTAGTTCTGGTCTTTAATGGTTCAGATCTTTTCATTTGTTGACAACAATTAAAATCTGGACCGTTATAGACTGATGTCACGTTCACGTCTTACAGGAAGTGTCGTACAGATGTTTACAAGCCTTCATATCATCAAACAAACAAAGAGCAGAGTCTGCTTGACAGGAAGTTCATTTATGTAAATACAAGGCAGAAACTCAAAACTATGATAAGTGTAACATGACACGAACGTATGAAATAGCATTACTCTTTAAATTGAACTGTACTGTGACCAGTCACAGACAGGAAACACCTCGGCCGACAGGATGTAGCGCTCTGTTTGCTTTATAACGGCGGTCGGTGGGCGAGCGGCGTATGAGGTGCGTTAGCGCCACCTTCTGGTCCGGAGTGAGGAGCAGAGATTAAATCCTACACATTAATCCTGTCTGTCTAATAAAGTCAATGAAAACTCTGCTGCTCCACCCACTCTGCAGCTTCATTACAGTCTGAAGGCTTCCTACATTCTTCCTTCATACATTGTCTTTCTGGATCAGACTCAGTACAATCTATGCTGCAGCAGAATCGCCTCCTCACACAGCTGCACATCACATCTGCACAGATATCGGCTGGGAGGGGCTGGATATCGACATAGAGGACATCAGTCAATTCACTATCGTGCCTCTCTGATTCTGGGGAATGAAATCCTCAATGATTGCGGCTCGAAAGCGTCGATCCGCCTGCAACACTTTGTTCTTGAGCATGAGATCCTTGGATCTGCTCTCTAGAGTTTGATAATGTTCAGCTGCTGATAAATGATGTAGTTTGTTCAGATTGTTGCTGTAATGACCTCTGCAGCCTGCGAGGGGGCGCTAACAGGAACCTGTTTGTGTTTCAGTCTGCAGTACAAACAGCCCAGCATCGTAGAAGGGTGAGTGACCGTCACTGTGGTTCATACCAGCAAGGATGTTGTTGTTGTTGTTGTTGTTGTTGTTGACAATTGTTTGGCGGTTGCAGTCGTGCTGACGTAGTGACGGTGACTCCCTGGCTCGCTCCTATCGTTTGGGAGGGAACCTTTGACCCGGATCTACTGGACAGCATCTACATACCAAAGAACATCACGGTTGCTGCTACTGTGTTTGCTGTTGGAAAGTAAGTATGACATCACACTATCAAACAGTAACGATGCGTTGGACCTTTGACCTCGGGGTGACCCCTCTGACCTTCTGCGCAGGTACATCATGTTCCTGAAAAAATTCCTGGAGACGGCGGAGCAGCACTTCTTCGTTGGTTTCAAGGTGAATGTGTACGTGTTCACCGACCGGCCGCAGGAAGTGCCTCGAGTGGAGATGGCTGCCGGCAGGAAGGTAGACCCGATCAATCGATTACCGATCAATAAAAACAGCAACATGTTTGAACTAAGCTCTGATCATCTGCTGGACATTTGATTTGTGGCTGATGAACGTTATTTCATTATGTATATATGGGTGTATTTGTCCCGGACCGTCATCTTTAAGGTTGAGAGTAGTTTGTCAGTGTTGCTGACGTCAGAAGGACAAACAGACCTGTAGCGCTGACGGAGCGCAGCACTGTTATTAATCCCTGCTGCGTTCTCTCCACAGTGAAACGATAACACGTCTTCCTCCGTGACGGTCGGCTTTTCCCTCCGTCTTTGAGTGACGGCGTTCAGAACATCTCTGAACGTCGCGGTCAGACAGCACGCTGTTAGAGTACATAACGATGGCCGAAGCACACTCACTTTTTTCACTCTGGATGAAAAGAATAATGAAGTCCAGTTTAGAAAATGGAAACTCCAAACAGCTGAACCCAGCAGGATGCAGTTTAACCTGCATCCTGCTGGGTTCAGCTGTCAAATACAAACAAAAGAAAAAGAGTTCTCATTAATATTAAAGACAACATGCTGCTACTTCAATAAAGACATAAAACTCCACCAGTGACTCCATCTATACAAACTCATGTTGTGCAGCCAAACACAAGTAAAACTAGAAAAAGACTAAACACGACACGGCTGCATGTTTTATGTGCAAAGAATGCACATTTGAGCAAGAATAATAAGTCCTCTTCCTCCTCCTCCTCCTCCTCCTCCTCGTCCTCCTCCTCCTCCTCCTCGTCCTCCTCCTCTTCCTCCTCCTCCACCTCCTCCTTCTCCTTCTCCTCCCCCTCCTCCTCCCCCCCTCCTCCCCGTGCTCCTTCTCCTCCCCCTCCTCCTCCCCCCCTCCTCCCCATGCTCCTCCTCCTCGCCCTCCTCCTCCTCCTCCTCCACCTCCTCCTTCTCCTTCTCCTCCCCCTCCTCCTCCCCCCCTCCTCCCTGTGCTCCTCCTCCTCCCCCTCCTCCTCCTCCTCCAGCTGATGGTGCGTCCGGTGCCCAGCTCAAAGCGTTGGCAGGAGATTTCTGCTCGCAGGATGGAGATGATCCAGACGCTGATAGAGAAGGAGCTGCGTAACAGCACCGACTACATCTTCTGTCTGGACGTGGACTCTCAGTTTCACGGCCGCTGGGGCACCGAGTCTCTGGGCGGACTGGTGGCTGTGATCCATCCAGGTGAGTAGACGCACGGCTACCTGTGCAGGTGAGGCTGGGATGTGTCTCACTGCTTCCTTCCTGAGTGTCTGCAGGTTACTACAGAGACAGACGCAGCAGGTTCCCCTACGAGCGCAGACAAACATCCAGAGCCTACGTGGCGGCTGGGGAGGGAGACTTCTACTACTGCGGGGGGGCGTTCGGGGGCCTCCTGCAGGAGGTGCACCTGCTCGCCAAGACGTGCCGCAACAACTTCGAGGCTGACGCCAAGGAAGGCATCGAGGCCGCCTGGCAGGAGGAGAGTCACCTGAACAGGTGGGCGGGGTCACCTGAACAGGAGGGCGGGGTCACCTGAACAGGTGGGCGGGGTCATTCGAACAGGTGGGTGGGGTCACTTGAACAGGTGGGCGGGGTCACCTGAACAGGTGGGTGGGGTCACCTGAACAGGTTGGTCCTGGTTGTATCTTCTGATAACTTCCTGTTCTGGTGTGTTCAGGTACATGTGGATCAACAAGCCCAGTAAGATCCTGTCCCCTGAGTACCTGTGGCAGGACTTCAAACCCAGGAACCCGGAGATCCGCATCGTCCGCTTCTCCGGAGTTGTGAAGAACTACGCTGACATCCGACCCAACGTCTGAGAGTCCGGACTGAACTGAAGAGGACTAGAAGGACTGAAATGGGTTTGGAAGGTCTCAGCTACACACGTATGAACTCTGGAACTGGTTCCAGCCTGTCTGATACTTGAGGTTTGCCCACAATCCATCAACTCATCACCTCTGTCACTGAATCTGTCATTTTACAGCCGACTGGTCCGTCTGATGCGAGGGACAGATCGAGCACGCTGCACATTACGGTTTTTCATTTCAGGTTTTGCTTTCAGCACAAACAAGCTGTGAAGAAAGATGAAGTGAGCTAGCTAACAAGCAATAGCCACTGTAAACCATGAGGGGCTGGTTAGTGTAACCTCTTGCATCATTAAATAAAGCATCCTCCTTCTGTCACTAGCTCATATTTGTTAGCCAGTGAGCTACATTTTATTAGCTCACTAAGTATTTAACTCTGGCACCAGTAGTTTGTCTTCCACCCAGTAGAGGTCCTCATCTGGTCCAGAGCTGAAGCTTCATATTTAGTCCTCCATCACTTCCACTGTAAGGTCATTATGAAGGATCTTCTGACTCATTAACTGTTGCAATCAAACAAAGATGAAGAAAACATGACAGTAAATATAAATATGATTTGTTACTTTTCAGTTTAAACTAAATCTGTTGGGAGAAAATGAGACTGTGGGAAGAGTTTGATGTTTAATAGATGAATGATTAGTGATTGATTAATGAATGTTTGGGTGCTGCTGTGCAGGACCAATCACTGACTCAGCAGTGGGGTTTGACTGTTCTGCTGGGTGTGTCGGGTTTGTCGGGTGGTTCTGGTTCCGTCCACCTCGCAGGTTCAGTGTCTGACATCATGTGACTTCCACTCCGGTGTTCGTCTGCTTTCATGTAATAAACACATTTATGTTGCTGAGTGAGAATTTTGTTCTGCTTCGTGAATGTTGTCGGATGAAATATTCTAAATAAATGATTTTAATATCATTTTCTGATCAGCACAACATCATGATGTAATGTTGAAAGTGTGTCTCATTGAAGTTGAAAGATTATTGATCAGCTCCCTCTGCTGGCAGCCAATCACACTGCAGCTGCTTCATTTCTCCAACAGAGTGATCAATAAGAATGTGTTTCTGCAGGAGTTTAATAACTCTGCAGGTGTGATCGTCCTGTCTGAACTGAATCTGCTGAACGTCCAATCAGAAGCTTCAGTCATCGTTCAGCTGAAGCAGCAGTGTGTGTATACATAAATAAATAAATATATTTATAGTATTCTGTTAGTTTAAACAAAAGCACCCTCCATCTTTTCCTTTGTGCAATGCATTGTGGGAAAACGGCGTCCATCAGCAGCTTGTTTCGTATTATAATTCTTATTATCACACAAACATAAACTCATCTATACGACAGTCAAAGTATAAAGAACAGTTTAATTAAATAAAACATTAAATTTAAAATGTAAATTCACATTTATAACTGAAGACTGATCTTCAGAGATGTTTTCTGTTTTCCTGCAGAGAATAAATATAAATATTGATCGTGAGTCGTGAGGATTTGCTCAGGATGTCTGTGTTTGGCTACGCAGGGCTGCGTCTCTGATCCGACCACAGTCTGTATCTGAAGGTGGACGCAGCGAGGTGTGTGTGTGTGTGTGTGTGTGAGTGTGTGTGTGTGTGTGTGTGTGTGTGTGTACTGTGGAAGCTGCCAGGTACAATCAACACATGACAGAGAAGTTTGAGACGCCACTTTTTATTTTGTTTGTTTGGATGAATCATGTCTGGATTGTTATTGAGGTCAGCGAGGTCGAGTTGGGCGGAGTTACGACAGGTTTATAATTTAACGTTTTATGATTTTGCACTAAGTTCTTTATCGCAGGATTAATGTTTGCTTTGTTCTTCATGCAGAGTAAACCTGAGCTTCCAGATCAGCAGTGCAGGATGGAAACCTCACAGCCAAGCTAACACTAGCTTACTGTAGCTAAACTGTGCTAACAGGACAGCTATCACAATCAAGTAGCATAAAACTTCTGTCAATCAACACCCACACAGCTGACATCAAAGCTGTCATCAGTCCTCAAATTTTATTGATGGATCAATAATTTCCAAAATGGCTGTCAGCACACTGATTACAGGAAATGAATGTAGAGACTGAGATTCTAATGATTCATTGAAAACAATAACTTATTATTCATAGAGAGACGTCTGCAGCAGTCAGCTGTTGGTGGGACTTCCTGTCATTTCTCCCCGTTCTGAGTTCGGATAGTCGGGTTGGTTGGAAGGTTCTGCAGATCAGCTGTGTGCAGAGTGTGAGGACTGGATCCCCGTCGTTCTCCTGTCGGCCAATCAGGGAGTGACGACGCCCTTCCTCTGGGTTTAAGGAGAGAACCTGCACACCCTGGTCTCTCTGATCTTCCTCCGCTGTCAGACTAACTCTGGTCTGTTCAGACTCTGTGTGTTTTCTTTCTGGTCTCACTCTTTTGAGGGAACAACCAGAAACTAGAAGTGTCCTGCATCAGGTTGTTCTTACTGCTCATTGTTGTGTTTTCCCCACGACGGCCGAACACCTGCAGGCTTTATCCTGTGCGTTCTGATTGGTCGAGGTTGTATTTAGTCTGAAAACTACTGACGTGTTCTTCAGGAGAAAATGAAGCTATATTTAGAATCACAGTGTGATTATATTTTCATCAGTCAGTAAACATCAAAGTGAAAAGACAGTGAAGCACGGAGCTGTTTTATGAAACAAGTGTTGATGCAGCGTTTCTGATTCTCTGCCAGATAAAAACATGAGAACAAAACTCTCATTTATCATGGTTGCTTCTTTCTTTTGATCTCTGTTACCACAAATCAAACACCAATCAGTGACTTCCTGTTCAGCCCATCTTCTGTCATCTCAATGAACTTCCTGTCTGACAATCACAACAGGATATGAAACACACACCAACGTGTTTCCATCAGTCCTCAGAGACCTCGACTGTAAAGTCTTCACACCTTCACACAGTTATTAGTTCCTAAAGTGGAGACTCACAGATGTATATAAGACAACAATGTGAGTAATACAGTTTTACACACACACACTCCATCATCTGGCCTCCTCCACCTGAGCGCAGCACACTGTCATCTGGTCCTGTGTGCCAGAAGAGCAGCTTTCTAGTCTTCATAGTCTTCCATCAGAGGAAATCCAGTCATTCACACTCTGAGCAGTTTGAGGTTCAGGATCTGACTGAAGGAGACATCTACATGCGGACTGGAGGAGCTGGGAATTAAACCACCAACCCCCCTAAACCACAGCCTCCTAAGGTGGAAACCAGTTCAGACTGGAGGTGGAAACCAGTTGTTAGACTGGAGGTGGAAACCAGTTCAGACTGGAGATGGAAACCAGTTCAGACTGGAGATGGAAACCAGTTGTTAGACTGGAGGTGGAAACCAGTTCAGACTGGAGGTGGAAACCAGTTCAGACTGGAGGTGGGGACTGGTGCTGGGCTGTTAGGACAATGATCGCTGGACTAACACAGAACAGTAAAGTCCATGTTTATCAGAGGAGCAGGCCGGTCACACCTCCAGAGAATCTAACCTTCCCAGTTATAAACCAGTATGTCTCATCACATCATAAAAGGCTAACACTCTGATTAGCCAGTGCTGGCTGTGCCATATATTTGCCAAAACTGGCCCAGATTGTTGTAAATATTTGGGCCATATCATATGTGGGCCTCACTTCCAGATTAGCCAGTGCTTACTGTGTGTGGGCTCGATCAGGGCCACAATAAAAATGAACTGTGGTCCAGATCTGGTTTATTCTGGTTTACATGTGGCATTATTATGGTTTGTTTGTGGCCCAGACCTGCCAAACAGGAGCAGACCACCAAAGTGCCATCATTCCATGCTGTATGTGGGCTACATGAAAGTGTTGTTTATGGGTTGGATATGGGCCACAACAGTTTATCAATCTGGGCTGTCATATATTTGCCAGAACTGGCCCAGATATGTTTAAGATAAACGGGCCATATCAGGCTGACATTCAGATAAACCAGATGTGCCACATCTTCACCTGAAGTGGCCCGATAATGTTCAGCAATATTTGGGCCATACAGTTACCAACAGTGGGCCAAATGTGTTGTCTAGTATTTAGGCCATATTTGGCGTATCATGTGTGGGCCTCTTCAGGTTCACATCCAGTTGAACCGGTGCTGACTGTACGTTTTAAGGTAACTGGGCCACATTAACTGCACCATATGTGGGCCACTTTGGTTTACACCCACATTAACTGTTGTCTACTGTATCAGATCTTTGCCAAAGGAGGCTCATATTTGTTTTGTGATATTTGGGCCACTTCAGGCTCACATCCCTTTAGTCTGGGCCAGAAGAAGACCAGCAGAGCTATCTTTGCCTGAAGCGGGCCACTTCCATCTGGGATGTTCTGTTCAGTAACACAGAGACAGTACCAGCGTGCAGCCGGACAGGAAGCTGAACGAACTCTGGGAATCGGTTCTTATCAGCAGCTGATTCATCATTCATTGTTGTTTTCGTTCAGTCCGCAGCAGGATGTCGCAGACTCAACAATGAGCTCAGGGACGTTTTGAGGAGAGGCAGTGAGCTGGAGTTACCTGTCCCACAGGTGAACAGCCTGTCGGGCTTTTAACACAAGACGTGAAGCGTTTGATCAGTCGCTGTTTGTCACTTTCATGTGGACTGAAAGAATCTGTTGTAGCCTCTGATTGGCTATTGTAGATGTGACCATGTGACCACCGCAGCATCAGATAAACAGTGTGTGTGTGTGAGAGACCAGTTCAGACTTTTCTATCATGCATGAGGGCGTCACACAGCTGGAGATAACACATGCTGCTGGAAGTCTATCTCTGTGAGGACCAGCTTCACTCATCATTTCAGAAATTAAAGTTCAAATGTGGCTGATTGAATTTAATAGTAGACTCAACATTATTTCATCTGATGAGTCAAATTTTACAAAAGATTTATCTGCAGAAAGAGTTGTGAGAATTTTAAATGAGTTTGGTGTAAAAGTGGCTGACAGGTTGAAGGATTAATGAGAGTTTTAAAGGGTTAAAACTTCATGTCGACTGATGAGAAGTGTTTCTAAAATTCAGAAGTATAAAAGAGAGAGGAAGTCATCACAAAGACGGGAAGCTGAGAAAAGCTGTGAGTGTGTGTGTGAGTGTGAGTGTGTGTGTGTGTGTGTGAGTGTGTGAGTGTGTGTGTGAGTGTGTGTGTGAGTGTGAGTGTGTGCGTGTGTGCGTGTGTGTGTGTGTGCATGTGTGTGTGTGTGCATGTGCGTGTTGTGTGCATGTGTGTGTGTGTGCATGTGTGTGTGTGCGTGTGTGTGTGTGCGTGTGTGTGTGTGTGCATGTGTGTGTGTGCATGCGTGTGTGTGTGTGTGTGCATGTGTGTGTGTGCATGTGTGTGTGTGTGTGCATGTGTGTGTGTGCATGTGTGTGCGTGTGTTGTGTATGAGTGTATGTGTGTCAGCAGTCAAAGTTCAGGCCTCATAAAGTCTGTAAAACATTCACTTTCACACACACACAAAGAATAGAGGGTGTGTGTGTGTGGAGAGAGAGAGACAATGAAGGTGCCCTCGCTCGCTCAGACGTCCTGAATCCATTTATGACCCGTGTGTGTGTGTGTGTGTGTGTGTTTAACCCGCCCACACACAGACATGATTTCATTTCAGAGCAACTGAAGAATGAGAATGAGGGAGGCAGGAAGGTGGATGGAGGAGGGAGGAGGGAGGGAGGGGGGAGGGAGGCACTGAGCGCGTGCAGACCAGAGACTCGGCAGACGGAAGAGAAGGTTGTTCAGTTCTGCAGGAATCGAACCGATGACCTGCTGAGGACGAGCCGCTGCTTCACCAGAAGACGACCAGGTTTGATTTTCTTCTCTGTGGTTTCTGTGATCGAGCTGCAGATCAGATTATTGATCAGATCAGATTATTGATCTGCAGCCAAACTTCATTCATTGAACTGTGTCAAGGTGTGTTTCTGAGCAGTGGAGGGGGAAGTGTTCACCGTGAAAAGAGTTAAAGAAGCTTTATCAGAAAACTCTGCAGTAAAATCATTTAATTATTTCTGAAGCATTCGTGTGTAAACAGGATCTAAATGTTGACTGAATCTGGTTTCATCTATAAACATGCATCATATTTCATCATCTTTAGTTTCTGTTGTGTTTCGCTTGTACAACACAGAGTACTAAAAACTGCACTGAAGCACATTTATGTAGTAAATGTACCGACTTACTGTTTGATTCAATTTAAATGCTTTCAAATACTCTGCTGAGTCTGCTGAGCTTTATTTATTTACTCTGTTTGCCTGATAAAGGCCATGTAACGCCACTGAGAGCAGCAGCAGCCTCTAACTGGACCATGAATTACGACCAGCTAAGCTATTCCCAGAGCTTTCAACCATCTCTGCTGCCTGAGCACGTCTCATTCACAGAAGAAGGTCATGCAACGCAGTCGAACGCTTCCACACTCATATTTTATCTCTAAATGAATCTGACAGACTGAAAGCAGCTCAGCCTGTGAAGCAGATCCAGAAACACGATGTTAACGGCTGCTGGTGGTTTTTATAACGCCTCAACCTCCCTTCAGTCAGGCCACCAGACCCGGGCGGGTCAGACCACCAGACCCGGGGGGGTCAGACCACCAGACCCGGGGGGGTCAGACCACCAGACCCGGGCGGGTCAGACCACCAGACCCGGGCGGGTCAGGCCACCAGACCCGGGGGGGTCAGGCTTAGACCACCAGAGCTGATCGTTCTGACATCAACTGCGTCCGTCTGTCAGTAAAACAGGAAACATCGTGACGGTTTACTCGACAGAAACGAAAGCAGCTTCAGTGTTTCTGTTAAAACTGAATCTGAATTTTAGTTTAGTAATAAAATAAAGTTATTACAGCGTTCATCAGAGTATAACGAGGTGTCATCTGCGTAGACGGAGAACATCAACATCCGTCGCTGTAAAGAGCAGCGAGTGTTGAATCAGTCAGAGAACGCCGTCACACAACAGGTCACATGACTTCACTTTATCAATAAACAATCAGTAAACAAACTAGAAATAAACAATAAACCATTGTTTCCTCTCAGCTGTTGGTTTCCACCCGTCTGTCTGTCTGACTGCAGTGTTGTCGTCCTCTCAGGTGTGTCTCCATGGCGACAGGAGCGTGTGTATTGCTGAGTGTGTGTGTCGGCGTCTGTGCGGCGTTTAACCTGGACACGTCGTTCCCGCTGCTGAAGACGGGCAAAGACGGAAGTCTGTTTGGACTGTCGGTCGCTCTGCACCAGAAGAAAAACACATACCTGTAAGTACACACCTGTCTGACTGTCTGACTGACTGTCTGACTGTCTGTCTGTCTGTCTGTCTGTCTGACTGTCTGTCTGACTGTCTGACTGTCTGTCTGTCTGTCTGTCTGACTGTCTGTCTGTCTGACTGTCTGACTGTCTGTCTGTCTGTCTGTCTGTCTGACTGTCTGTCTGACTGTCTGACTGTCTGTCTGTCTGTCTGACTGACTGTCTGTCTGTCTGACTGTCTGACTGTCTGTCTGTCTGTCTGTCTGTCTGACTGTCTGTCTGACTGTCTGACTGTCTGTCTGTCTGTCTGACTGACTGTCTGTCTGTCTGACTGTCTGACTGTCTGTCTGTCTGTCTGTCTGTCTGACTGTCTGACTGTCTGTCTGTCTGTCTGACTGTCTGACTGTCTGTCTGTCTGTCTGTCTGTCTGACTGTCTGACTGTCTGTCTGTCTGACTGTCTGTCTGACTGTCTGACTGTCTGTCTGTCTGTCTGTCTGACTGACTGTCTGTCTGACTGACTGTCTGTCTGTCTGACTGACTGTCTGTCTGTCTGACTGTCTGACTGTCTGACTGTCTGACTGTCTGTCTGTCTGTCTGTCTGTCTGTCTGTCTGACTGTCCTAATAGGTGAGATTTTAAATTGAAACCCAGAAGTTTTAGATCAGAGCCCCAGAAAAGTTTCAAGTCCAGTCCAAGAACTTCAGAGATGAATTTGCACTAAAAGCCACGATGTTTCTCCTCCAGAGAAAAAGGCGAGCAGGGGTCAAGGTTCATTCATGAGGTAGCAGATGAAGTTTGGTGGCTGTTGTGTGAAAATGAGCATTAATGAACATTTAGGCTTTGGAAGATCAAATAAAACAGGCAAAACAGAAAAAACATTCAGAAGGGAGAACTACAGGCTACGTATTTAACAAACACACTTCCCACTTATGTGGTTCCCTCGGTAACCGCCTGTGAGACTGTCTGTCACCTCTCTGCTGTAATTGGTTGAATGTAACCACAGTGTCTCGCTGGATGTTTTGCAGAGCAACAGTTAAACCACAAAATGCTGCTCTGCTGCTTCTGTACTTTACACCTCATTAACATGCAGCTGAAAACAGAAACATGTGCAGAGTTGTCCGGTGAAAGCAGAGGTGTTGATGTTAGTCACAGATGAAGGTCGTCCGTGTGAATGTGGAAGTTCTTCAGTCTTAAAATATGAGTTTGAAACATGAATGTAGCTTCTGTTCGACCAGCAGGAATTACCTTCAGATCAAACTGATTTCTGCCTGAAATTAGAAGAAATGTAACTCTAGCACCGAGCTAACAGAGGCCCGTCGGCCCCGTGAAGCCAGGTCGCTCTGCATGGTCGCTCTGCATGGTCGGCTCCCGGTCGGCCCCCGGTCGGCTCCCGGTCGGCTTCCGGTCGGCCCCCGGTCGGCTCCCGGTCGGCCCCCGGTCGGCCCCCGGTCGGCTCCCGGTCGGCCCCCCGGTCGGCCCCCGGTCGTCTCCCGGTCGGCTCCCGGTCGGCCCCCGGTCGGCTCCCGGTCGGCCCCCCGGTCGGCCCCCGGTCGGCTCCCGGTCGGCCCCAGAGACTCGAAGTCTCAGTTTGTTGTTTGATGAAAAGTTCAAACTGGAACATTCAGTTTGTAGATTATAAACTTTAATGTTCATCAGTGTCAAACACGTCCTGAATATTCTGACATGAAAACAAAACCCTGTCCTGTGAGATCAGAGGAGTGTGTGTGTGTGTGTGTGTGTGTGAGTGTGTGTGTGTGTGTGTGTGTGTGTGTGAGTGTGTGTGTGTGTGTGTGTGTGTGTGTGAGTGTGTGTGTGTGTGTGTGTGTGTGTGTGAGTGTGTGTGTGTGTGTGTGTGTGTGTGAGTGTGTGTGAGTGTGTGTGTGTGTGTGTGTGTGTGTGTGTGTGTGTGTGTGTGTGTGTGTGAGTGTGTGTGCGTTTAAATGAAAAATAGATTCCTCTGTTACACAAGAGGAATTTGCTCTCAGTGTCAGGTGGATGCCCCGCAGCGTTAATAACGTGTTCAGAGTCTGAAACAAAACATCTCTACAGTCCCAGGGGGTCTAGCTTTCCTTGAGTAGGTTTCAAGGGCCTTGAGGAGGTTCCAGGAGTCTTTTAAGGAGGTCTAGAGGTCCCTCAGCAGAATGTTTGGGGTCTTGAAGAAGTTCTTGTGGTACACAAGGAGTCTTTGGTCACGTGAATCTTTAAAGCTATTCTAGGGTCCTTGAGGAATTTCAACGAGGCGAAAGGGCCCGACGAGGAGAAAGGGCCCAACAAGGCGAAAGGGCCCGACGAGGAGAAAGGGCCCAACGAGGCGAAAGGGCCCAACGAGGAGAAAGGGCCCAACGAGGCGAAAGGGCCCAACCAGGTGAAAGGGCCCAACCAGGCGAAAGGGCCCGACGAGGAGAAAGGGCCCAACGAGGCGAAAGGGCCCAACAAGGAGAAAGGGCCCAACGAGGCGAAAGGGCCCAACCAGGTGAAAGGGCCCAACCAGGTGAAAGGGCCCGACGAGGCGAAAGGGCCCGACGAGGAGAAAGGGCCCGACGAGGCGAAAGGGCCCGACGAGGCGAAAGGGCCCGACGAGGAGAAAGGGCCCGACGAGGCGAAAGGGCCCAACCAGGTGAAAGGGCCCGACGAGGCGAAAGGGCCCAACCAGGTGAAAGGGCCCGACGAGGAGAAAGGGCCCGACGAGGAGAAAGGGCCCGACGAGGCGAAAGGGCCCGACGAGGCGAAAGGGCCCTAGTATGGGGGTTTGGACTTGTTTTTGTCCGTTTGTGGTGTTCGGAGCAAAGCGAGACATCATGTGATGTTCAGTATGTTGAAACCACAATAGTGGTTTTTGCTTTGAGGTCAGCAACAGTTTTCACCTTTACACTTTTGGTTTCACTCTTTTTAAATATTTTTATTATCTTATTATTGAATTTCTAAGCTTCAGTAACAAACTTGTTTTTGTTCTTGTTTTTGTTTGTTTGTGGTATTCGGAGCAAAGTGAGACATCACGTAGTGTTCAGTATGTTTGCTGCTCCAAAGCTGAAACCACAATAATGGTTTTTGTTTTGATGTCAGTGGGTGTCAGGTCCTTGAGTAGGTTCTAAGGGTCTTTGAAAAGGTTACAGAAATCCTTAAAAAGAAGTTCTAGTGGTCCTTGAAGAGGTTCTAGTGGTCCTTGAGGAGGTTCTAGGGGTCCTTGAGTAGGTTCTAGTGGTCCTTGAGTAGGTTCTAGGGGTCCTTGAGGAGGTTCTAGGGATCCTTGAGTAGGTTCTAGGGGTCCTTGAGGAGGTTCTAGGGATCCTTGAGTAGGTTCTAGTGGTCCTTGAGGAGGTTCTAGGGATCCTTGAGTAGGTTCTAGGCGTCCTTGAGGAGGTTCTAGGGATCCTTGAGTAGGTTCTAGTGGTCCTTGAGGAGGTTCTAGGGATCCTTGAGTAGGTTCTAGTGGTCCTTGAGGAGGTTCTAGGGATCCTTGAGTAGGTTCTAGTGGTCCTTGAGGAGGTTCTAGGGATCCTTGAGTAGGTTCTAGGGGTCCTTGAGGAGGTTTTCCAGGTGCTACTAGCCTCACACTCCATGTGACTGTACATACATGTTTATCAGAGTGTGGAGGTCACTCAAAGGTCACTCAGCTGTGGTGGTTACCATGACAACCATGACGACCACTGTCTCTTTATGTTCTCTAATTGGATTGGTTGCTAATGGACTGCACACACACACACACACACACACACACTCAGTACTCGTCTCCTCAGGGAGGTCTGGGGTCAGCAGGTCAGGGTTGTCCCGCCCATCAGACGCTAGTCCATCTGTGATTGGCCGACGGCGATAAAAGCTGCTGACAGGACGCCTCCAACTGCTAACAAGCTCAATTATCACTCTCTCTATTATGAAGTTTTTATATTTGTAAAACGTTATAACCTGTGACATCATCACAATGTAAAGTCTGTGGGCGGAGCAGGAAGAAGAACTCTTATTGGTCTGAACGGGCGCCGTTTTGGGTCCAGTTTCCTGTTGTAATACATCCATACATCAGCTGAGGTCTGTCTGTGTGTGTGTGTGTGTGTGTAATTCTCTTTAAATGAATTTCATTTCCTGTCCTGAGTACACACACTCACACACACACACACACACACACACACACAGACACACACACACAGACACACACACACACACAGACACACAGACACACACACACACACACTCACACAGACACACACACACAGACACACACACACACACACAGACACACACACACAGACACTCACACACACACACTCACACACACAGACACACAGACACACACACACACACACAGACACACACACACAGACACTCACACACACACACTCACACACACAGACACACAGACACACACACACACACACACACACAGACACACACACACAGACACACACACACACAGACACTCACACACACACACTCACACACACACACACACACAGACACACAGACACACACACTCACACATACACACACACACACACAGACACACACACACAGACACACACACACACACACACACACACAGACACACACACACACACACAATCAGGTTTGTGTGTGAATGACTTCACAGCAGAAGTAAAAACGTCGTCTCAGCTGAGACACAAATTAATTTAAACACCTAAATAAATGAGACGAGTCATCTGACCGTCCTTGTCCTCTGTGTGTGTGTGTGTGTGTGTGTGTGTGTGTGTGTGTGTCTCAGACGTCTCTTCATTTATTCCAGGACTGTAACCACAACAAAGGAACAGAACTCAGATATATTAATCCTGGTGTCCTCCAGGACTCTCCAGGTGTCCTTGGTGGAGTTTCTGGGTACTTTAGGAGGCTCCTGCTGTACTTTCAAGATGGTTCAGAGGACCTTGAAAGGGTTCCAGGATGCCCTAAACGATTCCCAGGGTCCTTGAAAAGGTTCCAGGATGCCCTAAACGATTCCCAGGGTCCTTGAAAAGGTTCCAGGATGCCCTAAACGATTCCCAGGGTCCTTGAAAGGGTACCAGGATGCTTAATAAGGCTCCTGGGATATTTGGGAGGTCCTTGGGTGCCTGACACTGTCTCACCTGTCTCATCCTGGCAGGCTATTGGTGGGAGCTCCCACAGAGAAGGCGGAGCCTAATGTTCCAGCCAATCGAACAGGAGGAGTGTACAGCTGTCCGATCACTGCTGACCAATCAGACTGCACGAGGATGGAGCTCATAGATCCAGGTGAGACTCACCTTCATCAGGGCACTTATATATGAACATGATCAGGATTCACAGTTTATTAAATTTAAATGATATTTAAACTTCATGAGTAAATAAACACAGAGAGAAGGAATCAGGTTCTATATTACAGCTGCAGCAGCGTTCAGACAGGCCCTCACACTCCCGTCAGGATCATTTCACTTTTTAAAACTGAGGGATATTTCTTACAATTGTGGTGTGCTTTTATTCTGAAAGTTTGACATGTGTACTGTCAGGTGTGTAGAGACAATCAGTAACTGCAGCTCATATATCTGAATGGAGAGTGAACACACACCTGTTTGAACATTTACTGCTTCCACATAGTTTCAGATACAAACTTCATTTGAACTTTAAATGAATCTCCAGACTTTGACCTACAAATCTGGAATTTACATGTGTTTTCTATCTTTGACTGTTTTTGAGATATCAGAGTTTTAAAGTCTTTTCTTGCTCCTCCTGTGATTTTATAATGAGTGTGTATTGCAGAGTGACATCACCAGGAGCAGCTGGAGGATTTTAGAGTTCACTGCTGAAATATCTTCATAAATCTCATGACTTTGGTCAAATCTGACATTAAAATCATATTTTAGTGGAAATTTCATGGTGAATCCCTTGATGCAGGTTTAAAGTGGTCAGACTGATAGTTTAGACGTCAGAAGCTTCAGTTTGACACAAAGTCCAGAGATTGCCTCCTCATTGGTTTACATTGTAAGGGTGATGTGGCGCTGCAACTTTCAGGGCTTATAAAATCCAAACTGTTCAAGTCATTACAAAGTTTTTATTAACTTTTTTTCAGCACAGTGTCAAAAGTCGTGTATTAAAGTGTGAAGCTGATACCATTAACGCCCTCGGAGGAGCTAACCTTTGTTCAGTGCAAAGTCTTACTTTGAAAGGCTGATTATGGCCTTCCTGTTGGATTTAGGTCAGGGGTGTCAGTGTATGATTTGTAGGTCCTGATGAGATGAATAATTGAGTTTTGGTTTGATCTCTCTACGACATTCCTACAGGCCATGGCGGCCATTTTAATCACATAGGTGGCGCTAGTGAGCACATTTTGACACTTTGAGGGTTCATTTTTACATTTTATCAAGTTTTTCAGCAGAACTGATGTGTGTCAAATTTGGTGAGTTTTTGAGCATTTAGGGGTCAAATTTAAGCTTTAAGTTGCATATTAATAAAGCTAAAAAGAAACAGACACACGAGGAACCAGAACGTCCTCAGTCCTCTGCCTTTGGGTCTCTCATAAAACCTGAGAGTCAGAACTCAGGGGAGAAAAAACAGGACAGCTCGGGTCAGCAGTGCCTCTGTTTGCTGTGATGTTATCTCTCCCAGTGCATTATGGGTAGTCCATCCCTCAGTGAGAAGTGACAGCGCCGGTCTGTTTCTGTTCCCTCAAAGAGCTTTTATCTGCGCACACACACACACACACACACACACACACACACACACACAGATACAAACACACACACACTCACAGACATGATAAAACTTTGTCCTGAATGGGCTGTAATTAGTGGTAACCATGGCAACGGCCAATCAGCTGATCCAGCTGTGGTCAGCGTCCTCGGTGGAGGAACTAAGACGCCAGTGAAGGAAACGTGGATGCAGTTTACTTCGCTGCATCCTGGTGTGACTCCTGTGCTGTCCCGTTCCAGACCTGGACCCGTCTGAGGACCTGGTTGAAGACATGTGGCTCGGCGTCTCAGTAGCCAGTCAGGGCCAACCTGGGGGGAGGGTCCTGGTGAGTCTGTGTTCTCATTGGCTGATGTCCTTGATTTAAACTTGTTTACAGCCTCCTGTTGGCTGATGTTAAACGGATAGATCATCCAAATGAACAAAAAGATGTTTCCATGGAAACTTGTAAACTAAACGACATCATCACAGACAGAAACTCTGAACCTGAACACAAAACAAACCAGACAGAAGAAAGAACATCTGCTGTGATTTGGGTGAACTGGACCTTTAAAGATTTACTATCCAACAAACCTGATGATGATAAACACTGAAACATCAGCGATATCTACGTAAAGTCAGCTAACATTAGCCACCGTTAGCTACAGGTCATTCCAGGACATGTGATTATTTAAACTATTTAAACTGAGCAAACACCAGAATAAACTGTTAGAACAACTTAATAACAGACTTATTATCCAACAAATAACACAACAGTCATATTAACTAACCAGCAGTAACTAAACTGACTGAATAGATAAATAACTGTGACTGTTTGATTGATTTATCAGCCAACTGATTATCTGTCAGATTCATTAAATAACAACTAAATCCCAAATTAATTATAACAGGCTGATACAACTAACTAACCAGCTAACTAACTAACTACCTAACTAACTAACTAACTACCTAACTAACTAACTAACTAACTAACTAACTAACTAACTAACTAACTAACTAACTAACCAGCTAACTAACTAACTAACCAGCTAACTAACTAACTACCTAACTAACTAACTAACTAACCAGCTAACTAACCAGCTAACTAACTAACTACCTAACTAACTAACTACCTAACTAACTAACTAACTAACCAGCTAACTAACTAACTAACTAACTAACTAACTAACTAACTAACTAACTAACCAGCTAACTAACTAACTGACTAACTAACTAACTAACTAACTAACTAACTAACTAACTAACTAACCAGCTAACTAACTAACTGACTAGCTAGCTAACTAACTAACTAGATAACTAACTAACTAACTAACTAACCAGCTAACTAACTAACTGACTAGCTAGCTAACTAACTAAATAACTAACTAACTAACTAACTAACTAACTAACTAGCTAACTAACGCTCTCTCTCTCCGCCAGGCGTGTGGTCACCGATTCGTGAAGTTCTATGGAACGTCTAAACTGAGGCACATGATTGGTCGGTGTTATATCCGTGGCAACGACCTGAAGTATAATGAGAATGACATGCAGTGGCAGGACGTCGGCCAGACCTGCAGGTAGGTCACATGTTCTTCAGTAGGTCAGGATGATGTCAGCTCGATGGCCACGCCTCCTCACCTGTGTGTGTGTGTGTGTGTGTGTGTGTGTGTGTGTGTGCAGTCACCTGGGTGATTACCAAGAAGAGGGCATGTGTAACATGGGAATATCTTCCTCCATCACTCAGACTGAAGTTATAGTTGGCTCACCTGGAAGCTTCGAGTGGCAAGGTACCACCTGTTTAATTCAATACAATTAAATTATATATATATATATGTCAGGATTTTAACTTTGAACATTTTTTAGTTTAATTTTCTGTGTGTGTGTGTGTGTGTGTGTGTGTGTGTGTGGTAGGAAATGTCCATTTGTCCTGGATGAATCCAAATGATAACCTTGAGACCCAGAAAAGCTCGTTCCCTAAGCAGGACAACCGCAGGAACATTTATATCGGTGAGCTGTTCATTTAAATATCTAAATACACTTTCTGAGGTTTGTAGAGACGCTGTGTGAAGTGACAGCTGTAAACAGCTGTTTACAGCTGTTTACAGCTGTTTAAATGTGTTTACAGCTGTTTACAGGTGTTTACAGCTGTTTACACTGTTACACTCAGACTGTTTAAATAAATATATATAATAATAATAATACTTATATATTTATATTTACATCTGTTCATCATGTGTTTGCAGGATATTCGGTCACTCAGGCTCACGGTCTTCTTTCTAAGGATGAAGAAACCATAGTAACAGGTGATGGACTCTCTGTAAACGATCCAATCAGCAGACAGCTGCAGTGATGTGATGATTGATTGATTAATTAATTGCTGTATTGATGAACAGGAGCTCCTAAGGACAATAGAAATGATGCTTATGGATCCGTGATGTTGTTGGTGAAACAGTCGAAAGACCTGGTGATCAATCAGACGCTGCGAGGTGAACAGACGGGCTCGTACTTCGGTAACGCCTTGGCAACCATCGACCTCGACAACGACGGGTAACAAAGCCTTCACGTTTCACATCCTGTCAGTCAGCTGTACATATATATATATATATAAACACTGTCAAAGGGAAATGATTCCTGAGCTGAGAAGGGGAGACCAGGGACGGTTGTAACATAATTTTCCCAATAAATCAGAAATTGTTTTCACTGGAACTGTGTGTCTGGTGGTTTAAGTGGTTTTATGAAATATATACAGGTTGCAAAAATTACACGTCACAAATAACCTGTCTAAAACATACACACGTAATTTTTACTTCAAAAAACACTTTTGCTGGTGACTCTCTCTCTCTGGGAGTCAAGAAGACGATGTAACTGAGCATGTGCAGAGTGAGTGAGTCTGATTGGAGGAATTCAAGGTGTTACCACTGTCCCTGGTCTCCTTAAAAACACCAAACAAAAGGAAACATTTTATTTATTCTTAGAACAGCCAAACGCAGACAAAAGGGCTCATTTCAGAGATGTCTTGTTTGTCAACTAATCCTGTTATAAGCTAATTAATACTCAGAACTACAGGAGTGAAATAATCCTGATCAGTTTCACTCTAATAAACCTGAATGTGGTAGTTTTAGTTTTTCTAGTCATCTGTAATCGCAGCAGTAGACGTTGACATCAAACGTGACAGATGAAAAAACTAAAGCTTGAAATGAGAAATGAACACGTTATGAACAGTAATACTCTGAGGAGACGCTCACAGGAAGTGAAACACACCTCCTGGAAATGTCTCAGTAAAACATTGTCATAGTTAAAACTGCGGTTTGTCTCCTGCAGGTGGAACGACCTGCTGGTGGGCGCTCCTTTTTACTTCCAGCGTCAGGCGGAGGTGGGCGGGGCAGTCTACGTCTACATGAACAAAGGTGGTCAGTTCGATTTGAAGCACAGTTTGAGGCTGACGGGAAAGGCTGGATCTGCCTTCGGTATGGCCGTCGCTGCTGCTGGAGACCTGAACCAAGATGGCTTCCAAGGTGAGGAGATCAATAATCAATCAGAGTGATGAGTGTCTGTGGATCAATAATCAATCAGAGTGATGAGTGTCTGTGGATCAATAATCAATCAGAGTGATGAGTGTCTGTGGATCAATAATCAATCAGAGTGATGAGTGTCTGTGTGTCCCAGACTTTGCAGTTGGAGCTCCTTTCCATGAAACAGGAAGTGTGATGATCTGGACCGGGAGCAGCGAGGGGATCTCTGAAGAACCGAGCCAGGTCACACACACACACACACACACACACACACACACACACAGACACACACACACACACACACACAGACACACACACACACACACACACACACACACACACACACACAGACACACACACACACACACACAGACACACACACACACACAGACACACACACACACACACAGACACACACACACACACCTACCTGTAACCCGCCTGCTGTCTCTCTGCAGGTGATCCAGGGCAGCGTGGTCTCTCCTGGGTTCAGGACCTTCGGCTACTCTCTGTCTGGAGGTCTGGATGTTGACAGGAACAAATATCCAGACCTGCTGGTCGGCTCGCTGGACAACATGGTCACTCTGCTCAGGTAACTCCCAGTGACTACCTGTAACTCCCAGTGACTACCTGTAACTCTCTGTGACTACCTGTAACTCTCTGTGACTACCTGCAACTCCCTGTGACTACCTGTAACTCCCTGTGACTACCTGTAACTCCCAGTGACTACCTGTAACTCCCAGTGACTACCTGTAACTCTCTGTGACTACCTGTAACTCCCTGTGACTACCTGTAACTCCCAGTGACTACCTGTAACTCTCTGTGACTACCTGCAACTCCCAGTGACTACCTGTAACTCTCTGTGACTACCTGCAACTCTCTGTGACTACCTGTAACTCCCAGTGACTACCTGCAACTCCCAGTGACTACCTGCAACTCCCAGTGACTACCTGTAACTCTCTGTGACTACCTGTAACTCTCTGTGACTACCTGTAACTCTCTGTGACTACCTGCAACTCCCAGTGACTACCTGTACCTCCCAGTGACTACCTGCAACTCCCAGTGACTACCTGCAACTCCCAGTGACTACCTGTAACTCCCAGTGACTACCTGTACCTCTCTGTGACTATCTGTAACTCTCTGTGACTACCTGTAACTCCCTGTGACTACTTGTAACTCTCTGTGACTACCTGTAACTCTCTGTGACTACCTGTAACTCCCAGTGACTACCTGTAACTCTCAGTGACTACCTGTAACTCTCAGTGACTACCTGCAACTCCCAGTGACTACCTGTACCTCCCAGTGACTACCTGCAACTCCCAGTGACTACCTGCAACTCCCAGTGACTACCTGTAACTCTCTGTGACTACCTGTAACTCTCTGTGACTACCTGTAACTCTCTGTGACTACCTGTAACTCTCTGTGACTACCTGTAACTCTCTGTGACTACCTGTAACTCTCTGTGACTACCTGCAACTCTCTGTGACTACCTGTAACTCTCTGTGACTACCTGTAACTCTCTGTGACTACCTGTAACTCTCTGTGACTACCTGCAACTCCCAGTGACTACCTGTACCTCCCAGTGACTACCTGCAACTCCCAGTGACTACCTGCAACTCCCAGTGACTACCTGTAACTCCCAGTGACTACCTGTACCTCTCTGTGACTATCTGTAACTCTCTGTGACTACCTGTAACTCCCTGTGACTACTTGTAACTCTCTGTGACTACCTGTAACTCTCTGTGACTACCTGTAACTCCCAGTGACTACCTGTAACTCTCAGTGACTACCTGTAACTCTCAGTGACTACCTGCAACTCCCAGTGACTACCTGTACCTCCCAGTGACTACCTGCAACTCCCAGTGACTACCTGCAACTCCCAGTGACTACCTGTAACTCTCTGTGACTACCTGTAACTCTCTGTGACTACCTGTAACTCTCAGTGACTACCTGTAACTCTCTGTGACTACCTGTAACTCTCTGTGACTACCTGTACCTCCCAGTGACTACCTGCAACTCCCAGTGACTACCTGCAACTCTCTGTGACTACCTGTAACTCTCTGTGACTACCTGCAACTCCCAGTGACTACCTGTAACTCCCAGTGACTACCTGTAACTCTCTGTGACTACCTGTAACTCTCTGTGACTACCTGTAACTCTCTGTGACTACCTGCAACTCCCAGTGACTACCTGTACCTCCCAGTGACTACCTGCAACTCCCAGTGACTACCTGCAACTCCCAGTGACTACCTGTAACTCCCAGTGACTACCTGTACCTCTCTGTGACTATCTGTAACTCTCTGTGACTACCTGTAACTCCCTGTGACTACTTGTAACTCTCTGTGACTACCTGTAACTCTCTGTGACTACCTGTAACTCCCAGTGACTACCTGTAACTCTCAGTGACTACCTGTAACTCTCAGTGACTACCTGCAACTCCCAGTGACTACCTGTACCTCCCAGTGACTACCTGCAACTCCCAGTGACTACCTGCAACTCCCAGTGACTACCTGTAACTCTCTGTGACTACCTGTAACTCTCTGTGACTACCTGTAACTCTCAGTGACTACCTGTAACTCTCTGTGACTACCTGTAACTCTCTGTGACTACCTGCAACTCCCAGTGACTACCTGTACCTCCCAGTGACTACCTGCAACTCCCAGTGACTACCTGTAACTCTCTGTGACTACCTGTAACTCTCTGTGACTACCTGTAACTCTCAGTGACTACCTGTAACTCTCTGTGACTACCTGTAACTCCCTGTGACTACTTGTAACTCTCAGTGACTACCTGTAACTCTCTGTGACTACCTGTAACTCCCAGTGACTACCTGTAACTCTCAGTGACTACCTGTAACTCTCAGTGACTACCTGCAACTCCCAGTGACTACCTGTACCTCCCAGTGACTACCTGCAACTCCCAGTGACTACCTGCAACTCCCAGTGACTACCTGTAACTCTCTGTGACTACCTGTAACTCCCAGTGACTACCTGTACCTCTCTGTGACTACCTGTAACTCCCAGTGACTACCTGTAACTCCCAGTGACTACCTGTAACTCTCAGTGACTACCTGTAACTCTCAGTGACTACCTGTAACTCTCTGTGACTACCTGTAACTCCCAGTGACCACTACTACTAAACTTTTCCATTAACACTATTATAATAAATGTAGTTAAATATTTGTAAATATGTAAATAAACATGTTGTTTGCCACTTAATTCACATTTAATGTTCCTGATGATATTTTATTGATACTTTATTAATTGATTGCTCAGATCTCGTCCAGTCATCCACCTCAATAAAACCCTCCGAGTGTCTCCAGACATGGTCGACCTGAAGAACTGCAGCTTCTGGTGAGATTACAACCTGACACCTGCTAACAGGCTAGCATGCTAACATGCTAACATGTAAACACCTAACATCCTAACAAGCTAACATGCTTACAGGCTAACATGTGAACAGCTAACATCCTAACATGCTAACAGGCTAACAGGCTAACTCTGTGTGTGTCAGTATTCAGGTGGAGGTGTGTTTCTCCTACAACTTCAGCGCCGGACAGACGAGCAACACAGACAACATCAGTGAGTAAACAACAACAACAACAACAATAACAGCTGCCTGTCTGTCACATGACATTCCTGTTTACACACACAGCCTGCTGGAACCTGACTAACAGTGTTTATGGGGACTTGCTGCTAACGAGTCTGTTTATGGTTGACTTTAATTATCATTAACAAGCTTCCTGTGTGTTTACAGCTGTGTGTGCTCTCAGCTAATTGGCTTATTGATTGATTGACAATACAACGCTTCAGTTAAAGCCTGGTGTTTTTCAGCAAAGTGACACACACACACACACACACACACACACACACACACTAGATGACATCATGCTGTGTCCTTGTGTGTCCTCCCGTCCTCTGTGTCTGAATAATAAATCACATTACAGAAACTGATATTATTACATCTGAGAAAACACACACACACATACACACACACACACATACACACACACACACACACACACACACACTCCTTGGGTAGGAGTGTGTGTTCTGGTTTTGTTAATTTGACCAATCGAACTGTTGCTATGACAGCAAACCTCCACACACATATTAATCAGTATTTATATTTGATTAAACCAAATGTAATTTGAGGTGAGATGAAAAATGAATGTTGGTGTGAAGCTTAAAAAGAGAAAAATAAAATTCTGAATGTGATTGAGATTATGGAGCATTTTACTTAATTTGTAGAATTATTGATCAGAACTTGAAAATTGATCCAAATAATCAGATGAAAACAAAGGAAAACCTTATTTTCATCAGTAGATTACAGAACGAAAGTATATAAATATAAATGCTTTATCTTTAATCTCTGATCTCTACTCTTATTTTACCGTCAAATCCTTTAATATGTTTTTAATTAACTTATTTCTGGAATAAACCAACAAATAATGAAACTAATCATAAATGATCATCCTGTAAATGTGTAAATATCTCTCTCTCCTTTTTTGATAATAATATAATAACTTAATACATCTTTTAAACAGCGATACAAAGAAAAAACAAACATTAAAACATTTCAGCTCCTCTAACAAAATGAATAAGAAGAAAACAAGATGAGATAAATCTGTATGTTCTGTCTGTCTGTCAGAGATCCAGTTCAACGTGACCGCTGACGCTGACGCCAACAGAGCCAGGCCTCGCCTCCAATTCCAGGACAAGCAGAACAAGTTCACCGGTTTCCTGTCGATGCCGAAACAGAAATGCGAAACCCTGAAAGTCGGATTAAAGGTGAGACACACAGATATCAAAGATTAAACTGATGATTCATCCGGCGGAGACACGCATGACATCAGGATTACAGCTGCAACGTCATCAAATGTCTCAAACACAAAGATATTCAGTTCACTAAATTCTCTCATTTAAGACGCTGAAAACATCAGATGTTTAGTTAAACGTCATATTTTCATTATCACTTAATCAGCAGATTATTTTTTTGATTGATCAATCAGCCGTTTTGTCTATAAAATGTCAGAAAATAGTGAAAATGTTTTTTTATAACTTCCCTCCGCTCGGTCCAAAAGATGTTTAATTTACTAAAATATCTGACGAAGAAAAACAAGTTTTCACATTTGAGAAGCTGCAACCAGTAAATATTTAAATGCATTAAAATGGTATTTTATTCATAGATTAATGAAAATTATTCTTCAGTTATTAAAACAGTTGAATAATTTACAGTCAATCCTGAAAGAAAATGTTTGAACTGTGGGGACATTTATTTAAAATAAATCATGGTGAATGATTAATGAATCATTCCAAAGTTATCCACCAGAAACAGTTTTTAACAACAAACAGCAGGTTCAGATATTTATCGTTTAATTAGCGTTTGATTAAAGGAAGTGCTGCAGTGTGAGATAAGACTTATCCTGACAGACTCTTAAATCAGTCTGCTGCTGACAGACTTCACATCCTGCTGCTTCACTTCAGAGGAAAACATCTTCTGCTCACTGGTCAGTGCTGGAAACCTGCAACAAAACCCTTCACAACTCCTGAAAGGAACAGTTTTTGGACATAAGAGGGTTTCTCTGACTGCTGGAATAATTAGTGATGATGATGATGACGACGATGATGATGGTGGACATGCAGGTTGAGTTCATGGTGTTCTACACTCTGAGCTCGTCCGGTCACGTATGATGTTCTTATCAGTAAGAGTTCATGTTCAGATGTAAAAGCTTGTCGATCCTGTTTGCTTCACATTCCTGTTGATCATCGTCCACATCGGCTGCTTTCAGCTTGAGTTCATTCAGGCAGCAGCTGGTTTCACTTCACTTACGTCGACCTGCAGAGACCTGAACACGTGCTGTACCAGAACAGCCTGACATCTGAGACTCAGCTGCTGACTCACACTCAGCTGGACAAAGTGTTTATATGAAAAGTATTGCTCAGGTTCTGTTCTGTCTGTTCTCCAGAGTTCGATCCGAGACAAAGTGAACCCGCTGGTGTTCTCCCTGAATGCTGCTCCATACGAGGAACTTCCCAAAGACAGAAACTCTGTGCAAGACCTGAGAAGTTTCCCTGTGCTGAGCCAGACTCCCCAACCCATCAAAAAAGAGGTCAGAACTCTTCAGAACCCATCAAAACCCACCAGGATCCAGATCAGAATGTATCATGAGCAACATCAGAACTAAACAGAACTCATTAGAACTCATGAGAAACCAGGTCTGAATCTAGCAGAATTATAAAAGAGGTCAGAACCCAACAAACATTAAAACTGTTCAAATGTTCCTTCACTTCATCAGATCCATATCCAGAAGGCCTGTGGTTCTGATAACATTTGTGAGAGCAACCTGCAGATGACAGCTCGGTTCACAGATGAGAAATACAAACCCTTCAACATGTGAGTGAACTCCTGCTAATGCACACACAGCTGCTCAGGTAATGACTGATCACTGATATTGATCACTTCACATGTATTTCATGTATAATGACAAAGACACAGCTCACAGCTGTGACATGGAGGATCCAGGTCATGTGATTGAAAGCTACATACTCCTTTGGACTGCAGTGTGGTGAAGCATGTGTGAAGTATCCTTCATTGCCATTGTTAGCATAACTGGGTCAAATCTCTCTTTGCCCAAGTCAGGACTTGTGACTTGACTTCAACTTGCTTTGATGGACCAAGAACTTAATGTAAGACTTCACCTAAAGGGCGATACATTTGAGTTGACTTGTCTTGGACCTTGAAATGCTCAAACTTGAATCTTTCCCAAAAGGACTTGAAGGTGAAATAAATGACAGTCAGCCTCACCGGATGTCAGTATGCAACTATTTGCTATGTAAAGATATAGTGGAGTAACAGGAATCTGGGCAGTGAATGAAGTCACACTCCCTCTGTTTATGTTGTTGTCCGAAATTCTCTGTTCTTTGCTTTGGTAGCCACACAACCATGTTAGTGCACATGAGTCCCTCCGTTTCCTCCACGTCCATTTCCAAGATGTCACAAACTCTCCAATTACAGCTAAACAGTTCACTAAAATATGTTTCTGAAACATATGAGGCAGATAGGGAACTCACTATCAGAACCTTGATCCATGTTTGATCAGCACTGCTTAGTTTGACAGTTTGTTGGTGCTATAGTGTGACATCTAGTGGCTGAATGTTGTATATTGCAGCTCTGACTTGGAGTTACCCTAAAGGACTCGGGCTTGAGATTTATGACTTCACTTGGACTATTTAAGACGTGGACCTCCAAAAGGTTTAAAAAATGCCTCTGATGGATACAGAAACTCTTTGGTCAGGGGGGTCAGTGGATGTGGTTCATCAGATGATTGACAGCTTTCTGACCTTACAAAAGTCACATGTCCAAACCCAACCACAACACCATCTCAACAGGCTCAGTTGTGTCAGCTGACGTCAGACTGCTGCGCCATGTTGCTGATGTCTTTGCTTGTGTTTCCAGAAAGGATGGCATTCAGGTGTTGCACTACAACAGCAACATTAACCACCTGCTACTGGAGGTCAACATCAGCAACACGGGACGAACAGCAAAGGGACAACCAGCAGAGGATGCTCACAACGCCATTTTAAACATCAGCATCCCGGCATCGCTCACATTCGCTGGTGTCCGACCACAGGTAGTGAGGCTACAGGTCTATATCGTACAGATTTTAGTAGCTGATAAACAAGACAATGCTGATATAGAACAGAGCGTCATCTGCATAGAAGTGAAAATTTATGCAGAAGCTACATTAAGTAACTGAGCAGGAGAATGTAGGAAGAGAAGAAGTCGACAACACACATTAAGTCAACACAAGTTCTTTCTTCGTGTCTTACAGCCTTTTCTATTTAGTAAATGTTTAATTTAGATGGATTGTAGGGACTCTGGTGTGTCTGCAGGTGTTTGCTTATGAAGACTTGATTTAAAACAATTAGTATCTGACCTGAGACTTGACATGGACTTGCACTGGACTCGAAACTTAACTTGGAATTGACTTTAGACTACACTCACCATAAAGTCCTGGAACTTGACATGAGACTGACTTTTACTTGCACTAAAGTAGTTGAGGTTTTACTTGCCTCGCCCTGAAAGACTTGAGTCTTGACTTGGACTTGGGACTTGACATGAGACATAACTTGTCCTGATGGACTTGACTACTTGACTTGAATCTTCCCCTAAAGGACCTGGGTGAGGATTGAAGACTTCACTGATATTCACCCTGAAAGACTCAAGACTTGACTTTGCCTTTTCCTCAAGAATCTGGGAGTTTACTTGAAACTTGCACATGGTTTTGCCCCAAAGGGACAAGAATTTGACTTGAGAGTGGTTTGCCCTTAAGGACTGAGGCCGTGAGTTGCTCAAAAAGTCTTGACTTGTGTTTGCCCTTATGGACTTGGACTTGAGTTGAGACTTGACTTTGAGTCTCCCTAAAGGAATTGAGATTTGACTTGAAGCTTGCTCTAAAGGATCCGGTACTTGACTTGGACTTGGCCTGAAAGACCTTACACCTTGACTTGAGACTCAGTTTGGACTGACCCTGCATTGGAGGGGTTTGGGATTTGGTTTAGGCTTACCCCAAAGGACTGAAGACTTGACCAGATTTGCTCTGAAAGACCTGGTACTTGACTTAGGATTACTGAACAGCAATGAACTGATGTGAGAATTGATATAGTTTTGATCCAAAGGACCAAGAATTTGACTTAAGAGTTAGTTTTGGGTATTTCCGTTAGGACCAGTTTGCCCTAAAGGAGCTGGGACTTGAAACGGAGCAGTTAGTGTTTCAGCTGGTGTTCGTTTGTTTCAGAATGACATCGAGTGTCGAGATGTTGACAATTATCTTCAGTGTGAGCTGGGAAACCCGTTTGAAAGCAACGAGAAGGTACGAATCCTCCTTCATAGTCTGTTACTGCTGATTCTGTAGTACTGCTGTCTGTACTGCTGTCTGTGCTGCTGTCTGTGCTGCTGTCTGTGCTGCTGTCTGTACTGCTGTCTGTGCTGCTGTCTGTACTGTTGTCTGCTGTCTGTGCTGCTGTCTGTACTGCTGTCTGTGCTGCTGTCTGTTGTCTGTACTGTTGTCTGTGCTGTTGTCTGTGCTGCTGCCTGTGTTGTTGTCTGTGCTGCTGTCTGTGCTGCTGTCTGTTGTCTGTACTGTTGTCTGTGCTGTTGTCTGTGCTGTTGTCTGTGCTGCTGTCTGCTGTTTGTGCTGTTGTCTGTGCTGCTGTCTGTACTGCTGTCTGTGCTGCTGTCTGTGCTGCTGTCTGCTGTCTGTGCTGCTGTCTGTACTGCTGTCTCTTGTCTGTACTGCTGTCTGTGCTGCTGTCTCTTGTCTGTACTCCTGCTGACACTCTCTTTTGGGCTTTTTCAGGTTCAGCGGTTTATCGTTTTTCAGATACCAAAGATTACCAGCGAGATTAAGTCTGAGCTGCGCCTGTCCACGTAGGACACACACACACACACACACACACACACACACTCACACACACACACACTCACACACACTCACACACACACACACACACACACACTCACACACACTCACACACACACACACTCACACACACACACACACACACACACTCACACACACACACACACACACACACACACACACACACTCACACACACACACACACACACACACTCACACACACTCACACACACACACACACACAGAGTTTTCTAGCTATCTGATTGGACAGTTTGTCTCTCTGTGTGTTTTCAGGCTCAGTAAGCAGGATGATCTGTCTCCTGTCAACGTCTCCATGTTGGTGGAGTATTCTCTGCCGGTGTCTCTCTCTCGGTGAGTACAAACACACTTTACAGAGCTGTAAACTGTGAAATAGTGAACTGATGTGCTGAGCATGAGCCCGCCGCCACCGCCCAGCAACACGCTGAGTGTTTACATGACGTCTGTAGTCGCAGTATTTATAAAAAGGAGTCAGAAAGGGCCGTGACACCAGATCTTTAGGAGGTTTAATGTTTGTCCTGATGACTTCAGCTCTCTTATTGGTGATTGTGTCCTGACAGGATCGATCCGTTACGCGCCCCCTTCAGTGGTCCTGTGATCGGTGAGTCGGCCATGAAGAAGACAGCGGACATTGGCAGTCTTGTGCTCTTCACCTTCCAGGTTTGTCTGAAATCAGTGTGATCTGTGATGGAGCATTAACAGACCAGGTGTTTACTGCGGCCTTTTCTAACAGGTGCACCTCACCGGGAAGCCACTGGTTGACCTTAGCAACCTGGCGGTGGAGTTTGATTGGCCGAGGGAAGTGTCCAATGGGAAGTGGCTGCTGTACATTACAGAGATTCAAGTGAACGGCACCTCAGAGCCTCGATGCACTCCGCCCGGCAACATAGTCAACCCCCTAAACCTTGTGGTAACCATGGCAACATCTGCCTCACATGGACTCCTTTCAAATTAAAAGTTATTAATGTGTGCTGGAACATTTCAGAATAAAGGCCAGGCACACAAAAACTGTTACTAAAACATCTGATGTTGATCTTGAAACATGATCCTCTTCTGTTTCCTGCTGGTCGGCTGTCAGAACAAACCTTCATTTACACAAAATCACATTTGATTTAAATATGAACCAGAGGAAGATTCATGAATAAAAGAAGGATTTAATAATATTTGTGTCCAGATAAGCAGTGTGATCGTTGTCGCTGCGAACAGACTGATTCAAGTCTGAGTTTGTCCCAACAGACTCTCCTATTGTCACTTTTTAAACCATCAGCTGATGAATCTGATCTTCTTTGTTTCCTGTTTGATCAGCTTTCAAAGGAGGAGAAGAAGGTGAGGAAGAGGAGTCTGGAGGAGGAGGTGACGGAGGAGCAGGAGGAGCAGAGAGAAGAAAAAACTCTACCTGTCCTCCGCCAGCAGGGAAAGAGGAAGAAGGTCTACCATCTGGTACGAACACGTTGCTTCTGTTAGTGCAGTACTGCAGCCACCCGCCAGGGGCACTCTGGTGAAACTAATGCCTTCAAAGTCTTGTTTGAAGGTTCAGACTTGGTTTTAGGGTTCTGGGGCTGGAGAGTGAATTCATAAATCAGTGTGTGTGTGTGTGTGCAGGACTGTCTGCACGAGGCTAAGTGTGTGAAGTTTGTGTGTCCGCTGATGAACATGAACAACTCAGCAACTCTGACGATCAGAGCCAGACTGTGGAACTCCACCATGATCGAGGTACAGACCCACAGCAGCCTCGTCTAGCTCCTGATAATACGATAATATCTCTGGACTGTCTGTGTTTCTGCCCCCTAGTGGCCATAATTCTCTCACTCTCTTGTGTGTTTTAGGACTACAGCGATGCACGGAGCGTGTTGGTTAGAGGCCAGGCAACCCTGAAGTTGCAGGCGGACAAAAAGACGGTCAATTTGAACATCAGCAAGACTTCTATCAGCACAGTGGTAAGAATCTGCTTTTTTCAGCCACAACATGGATGAACAGTCACTGTCACTGCAGTTTGCTTTGTCACCATATGAGTCACAGAGTTTCTATTCTGCAGTTTGAGGTCGACATTTATCCAGACCTGTCGCAGCAGATGGACTCCGGCGCCCCTTTGTGGATCATCGTGGTGTCTGTCCTGGCTGGAGTTTTACTGCTGGCTCTGATCTGCCTGCTGCTCTGGAAGGTAAACAGCTGAGAACATGTGGAGGTGGAGAACATGTGGAGGTGGAGAACATGATCTGTAATGAGACCAACGGAAAGCTCCACTGATTCTAGTTTTAGGATCTATTCTCCTGAGGGTCATCGCCCCTTTCATGTGTTTCAAGTAGTTTTTTGTTTCTTTCTCTCCAAATTTGACACACACATCAGGTCTGCTGAAAAATTTGATAAAATGTAAAAATTCACACAATCAGCCTTTCAAAATAAGACTTTGCCCCAATTTTGGACTCTGAACAAACACTATCTCCTCCAATGGTGTTGATGGTATCGGCTTCAAACTTAAATTTATGATTTTTGACACTGTGCTGAAAAAAAAGTTATTAAAAACTTTGTAATAACTTGAACGGTTTATATTTTATAAGCCCTGAAAGTTGCAGCGCCACATCACCCTTACAATGTAAACGAATGGGGAGGCAATCTCTGGACTTTGTGTCAAACTGAAGCTTCTGACGTCTAAACTATCAGTCTGACCACTTTAAACCTGCATCAAGGGATTCACCATGAAATTTCCACTAAAATATGATTTTAATGTCAGATTTGACCAAAGTCATGAGATTTATGAAGATATTTCAGCAGTGAACTCTAAAATCCTCCAGCTGCTCCTGGTGATGTCACTCTGCAATACACACTCATTATAAAATCACAGGAGGAGCAAGAAAAGACTTTAAAACTCTGATATCTCAAAAACAGTAAAAGATAGAAAACACATGTAAATTCCAGATTTGTAGGTCAAAGTCTGGAGATTCATTTAAAGTTCAAATGAAGTTTGTATCTGAAACTATGTGGAAGCAGTAAATGTTCAAACAGGTGTGTGTTCACTCTCCATTCAGATATATGAGCTGCAGTTACTGATTGTCTCTACACACCTGACAGTACACATGTCAGTCACACTTTCACAATAAAAGCACAGCTGACAGTACACATGTCAATCACACTTTGGCCAGCTCATGTGGGTTAAAAGTCTTTACTTTTATAAAAATAGGAAATTAATTTGTTTTACACACAAACTCATCAAAGTTTTCAATTTACTGATTGAAATTCAAGTGAAAGGGCCCAAAACTATAATTTTGACAACACAGATGTGAGCAAGACAGACATGTCTCACCCTGCAGAAAATTCTCTTCCTGTCAATCAAACTTTCAAAATAAAAGCACACCAGACTTGTAAGAACACCTTTAAAAATCGAAATGATCTGATCCAGATGGGCCAGAGTGAGGTCCTGACCATCGCTGCTTCCTGCTTTAATTTATGTTGTCACCATAACTCATTCATGTGTATCTCATCATCACCTCCTGCTGGTAAAGTGCTGTTGTGTCGCCCCCTGCTGTTCAGTGTGGTTTCTTCAAGAGAGCCAGCACCAGAGAGATATACGAGGCAAAGGCCCAGTCAGCCCACATGAAGAGCCAGCCGTCCGAGGACGACAGGCTGACCCAGGAGCTCTGAGGCTGGGCAGACAGCTGCCAGAGAGCCCTGCTGTAAGGACCAGCTGACCGCCTGTTTACTGGCTGTTTACTGTTTTCTGTCTGTTACTGTCTGACTCTCTGTTTACTAACTGTCACTGTCTATTTATTGACTGTTTACTGACTGTTTCTGTCTGTTTAGTCCAGAGATGGGATCTTTGACTTTGACTAACTTCCTTCCTTCCAGCTGCTCTTCCTCCATCTGATAGATCAGCTCAGATCAATAACTAATCATCTTTATCGATCTGTGTTTAGTGGGTTTCCTCTGCTGCTGTCTGTCATTATTATGTCACAAGAATCATAAAAACTTTATTAGTTTAACACGTTTCATACAAAGTTATACAATAAACACATACAAGGTCTCTGCTTGCTGCTGTGTTGGACATACGTGGTTTCTGCTTCCTGTCTGCAGTGCGGGTTCTTTGTGCGGCGGCGGACGTGGCAAGCAGCGGCGTTGCACCAGGGGAGGATTATGGGTAAAGAGGATGCAGACGGCTTCCTGATTCAAGACGACGTCTCCTCGCCCGGCAAGACGGCGAGACGCTGGGTCACCTCCTGGACCGAGGCGCGCTGACAGGCTGGTGGTTTCCATGGAAACCAGACCAACACACTGCCATTTAACACCTGCTGCTGTCACGTGAAAACCTCTTATCCTTTTTTACTTTCCGTTCAGTTTGTATTAAAATATGGAGATACAAGGTTTTCATCCAACAGCAGGGTTTCTGCGATTTAAATAATGTGTTTTGTAAAAAGTTAAATTTTCTGTTTTGTTTTTATGATGTCGTGTGTCTGAATAATTCCCAGCATCCTCCTGGTTCCAGAGTCAGAACAGATGTAAAGAAATTAATATACAAACAGAAACTGACTCATATATCACAGTAATTTATTGATCGTCTGTTTGTTAACAACACAGATTTAATGTCAACTGAACTGGAACTAAAGGACACTGATCAATCTAAAGACTGATTGATGAATTGGAAACTGATCAGCAGAATTTATTAGTTAAAGTGTAAAAAAGAAACAAACAGTTTTAATGTATGTGTGTGTATAAATGCTGCTTTTAAGGGCTCATAAACAACGTTGTGAGTAAATCATACTCGTGTTGTGTTCAAGTGCTGTCTGAAATTAATCTGTGGATTCTTGTACAAAAGAGATTTTATTGTTTGCTTTGTTTTAGAAATAAAACTTTACAGCTTAAAATATATTTTAAATCTTAGTTTCATCTTTTTTCCTCTTACTGTCTTTGTGTATATTTTACGTAATTGTGATATTTCTGACAGCACATGAAAGCAACATCAGTTTGTCTTCTGTCTTGTTCAGATTGTGTGGTTTGTAAACACTGTCGTGACTCGTTTGCGTGTTTTCTCTTTGCTGATGATAATAAGTATTTTTTGGTAATTTATTGATCTGCAGTGATGCTTTCAGCAGTTTGAATCTACTCGACCAGTGATGGAAAGGAACGAAGTGCATTTCATCATCTTAAAGTCCAGTTTAGAGGTTCTTGTACTTTACTGTTTTATTTCCATGTGATGCTACTTTCTACATTTCAGAGGGAAATATTGTACTTTCTACTCCACTACATTTATTTAACAGCTTTAGTTACTTTTCAGATGCAGATTTGACTCAATGGATAATATAACAAGCTTTTAAAATACAACACATTGTTAAAGATGAAACCAGTGGTTTCCAACCTTTTTGTCTTTTGGCGTCTTACAAAAAGCAGTGTGTAGTCGGGGTCACATTTCACATGTCTATGAGTTGTTAACAGCTCCACCAAATAGTGATTTTTCCCTCTAAACTTCTCACATGCTTTCATTTCAATAAATGTTCAAATGATCCAATATTTCAGCAAAAATCAAAGATTAGAGAAAAAGTCCAGAAACTGAAAACTGTCTTTGTTATTCATGACTTTGTTTTAGTAATTAATGTTTATTTATTTGTGTTCTTAATTTATTTCTTTCTCTCCTCATTTTAATAATTTACATGAAAGAAAAACAATGATTCAACAAAACCATTTATTAAATAAATTAAAAGTCAGTTTAATGATTCCCACAATGCACCACAGCTCTACCCACAATCCTCTGCTCGGCTACGATACCGTCAGATCCCACTCTTCATCTTCATCTTCATCTTCATCAGGAGGACAGTCGGTCCAGTTCAGCTCGTTCACCTGCAAAAGATTCCTGATCAATAACTGGACACTGACGGGAGGGGTGAGGATGGGTGAGGGGGGAGGATGGGTGAGGATGGGGGATGGGGGAGGATGACGATGGGGGAGGATGAGGATGGGTGAGGATGGGTGAGGATAAGGATGGGTGAGGGTGAGGATGGGGGAGGATGGGGGGGGGGGGAGGATGGGTGAGGATGGGTGAGGATGAGGATGGGTGAGGATGAGGATGGGGGAGGATGAGGATGGGTGAGGATGGGTGAGGATGAGGATGGGTGAGGGTGAGGATGGGGGAGGATGGGGGAGGGGGGAGGATGGGTGAGGATGGGGGAGGATGAGGATGGGTGAGGATGGGTGAGGATGAGGATGGGGGAGGATGAGGATGGGGGAGGATGAGGATGGGTGAGGATGAGGATGGGGGAGGATGAGGATGGGTGAGGATGAGGATGGGGGAGGATGAGGATGGGGGAGGATGAGGATGGGTGAGGATGAGGATGGGGGAGGATGGGGGAGGATGAGGATGAGGATGGGTGAGGATGGGGGAGGATGGGTGAGGATGGGTGAGGATGAGGATGGGTGAGGATGGGGGAGGATGAGGATGGGGGAGGATGGGTGAGGATGAGGATGGGTGAGGATGGGGGAGGATGAGGATGAGGATGGGTGAGGATGGGGGAGGATGAGGATGGGGGAGGATGGGTGAGGATGAGGATGGGTGAGGATGGGGGAGGATGAGGATGAGGATGGGTGAGGATGGGGGAGGATGGGTGAGGATGGGTGAGGATGGGTGAGGATGAGGATGGGTGAGGATGGGGGAGGATGAGGATGAGGATGGGTGAGGATGGGGGAGGATGAGGATGGGGGAGGATGGGTGAGGATGAGGATGGGTGAGGATGGGTGAGGATGAGGATGGGGGAGGATGAGGATGGGTGAGGATGGGTGAGGATGAGGATGGGTGAGGATGAGGGAGGATGAGGATGGGGGAGGATGGGTGAGTTTACCTGCAGGACTCCTTCAGTCTGTTCAGGTAAGAACTGATCTGTTTGTTTCAGCTCCACCATCACTTTACCATCACCTGCAGAGACAGTACAGCACTGTTAGTTACCATGGTTACAGCAGTGTCAGTTACCATGGTTACCATGCTTACAGCAGTGTCAGTTACCATGGTTACCTAGCAGTATGAGGAGTACAGTGGTGAAGGCCTGGACCAGAGCTTTCTGTCTCACCAGCCGCTGCAGTTTGCTTCGTTTCTGCAGGAGAACGTCTGGACCTGAACACGTTAAACACACGTTAAACACGCGTTAAACACACGTTAAACACGCGTTGAACTCAAGTTAAACACACGTTAAACACACGTTTGGAACCAGTAGGAAATAACCAGTCTGACCAGTGAAACCAGTCAGGAAGTCAACTGAAACACGGCTGCAGTCAGTGAACACGTGAAACACGGCTGCAGTCAGTGAACACGTGGAACACGGTTGCAGTCAGTGTGATAGTGAACCTCTGTATTCATTAAGACATGGAGTTCTATGGATGGTGATGTGTGACATAAACATCCAGTAGTTTGTTGTTGTTCTTGTTAACCACATGTAGTTCCTGAGATGTAAGAATCAGCAAAATAAAGGACCAAACAGGTCTTTTTAGTCTTTTGGACCATCTTTAATCCTGGAGAGGTTTTCAACAACAACAACAACAACAACAACAACAATAACAACAACAACTCATTATTATCAGGCTGCCCTAACAGGTCTATAAAGACTCTGCGGCTGGTCCAGAATGCAGCTGCTCCTGTTCTGACTAAAACTAAGAAAAGAGATCATATTTCCCCCATCTTAGCTTCACTGCATTGGCTTCCAGTAAAATCCAGAATAGAATTTAAAATCCTTCTTCTTACCTACAAAGCTCTTAATGGTCAGACACCATCTTATCTGAAAGAACTCATAGTACCATATAATCCCACTAGAGCACTGGTCTCCCAGTATGCAGGTTTACTGGTGGTTCCTACAGTATTTAAAAGTAGAATGGGAGGCAGAGCCTTCAGCTATCAGGCTCCTCTCTTGTGGAACCATCTCCCAGATTCGGTCCGAGGGGCAGACACCCTCTCTATGTTTAAGAGTAGGCTTAAAACTTTCCTCTTTGATAAAGCTTATAGTTAGGTCTGACCAGACTGGCCTTGGATCAGCCCTTAGTTATGCTGCTATAGGCCTAGACTGCCCTTAGTTATGCTGCTATAGGCCTAGACTGCCCTTAGTTATGCTGCTATAGGCCTAGCCTGCCCTTAGTTATGCTGCTATAGACCTAGACTGCCCTTAGTTATGCTGCTATAGGCCTAGACTGCCCTTAGTTATGCTGCTATAGGCCTAGCCTGCCCTTAGTTATGCTGCTATAGGCCTAGACTGCTCTTAGTGACGCTGCTATAGGTCTAGACTGCTCTTAGTGACGCTGCTATAGGCCTAGCCTGCCCTTAGTTATGCTGCTATAGGCCTAGACTGCTCTTAGTGACGCTGCTATAGGTCTAGACTGCTCTTAGTGACGCTGCTATAGGCCTAGCCTGCCCTTAGTTATGCTGCTATAGACCTAGACTGCCCTTAGTGACGCTGCTATAGGCCTAGACTGCCCTTAGTTATGCTGCTATAGGCCTAGACTGCTCTTAGTTATGCTGCTATAGGCCTAGACTGCCCTTAGTTATGCTGCTATAGGCCTAGACTGCCCTTAGTTATGCTGCTATAGGCCTAGACTGCCCTTAGTTATGCCGCTATAGGCCTAGACTGTCCTTAGTTATGCTGCTATAGGCCTAGACTGCCCTTAGTTATGCTGCTATAGGTCTAGGCTGCCAGGGGACTTCCCATGATGCACTGGGCTCCTCTCTCTTCTTCTCCATCTGTATGTATTTTCTTACATGTTACTAACTGGGCTGCTGTTTGTTGTTGTTGTTGTTGTTGTTGTTGTTATTCTCTCTCAGCCGGCCGCTGGAGGCAGACGGCGTCCAGCTGGAGTCGTTGTGTTTGTTGTTTCTTCCCGTTAGAGGAGGAATGTTTGTCTGTAGATCAAAGAGTTCAGTCTGGACCTGATCTATGTGGAAACAGACCTGAGATAACTTCTGTTGTGATTTTGAGTTTATTAATAAAACTGACTGATGATAATATTTCAGTATTTCTTCATTAGTAAATTATTGTATTTGTAGTTTATTGTGAAGGATCTGAGTTCTTCCACCTGTGCAGGTGAAGCTGTCCTCCACCACGGCGGCTCCTCTGGTCGTCTGTCCGTGATGAGGGAAGCAGAGCTGCAGCAGACAGCCGAACCTCAGCCTCCGCCTGACCTCGCCATCCTCCTCCTCTTCTTCGTTGGTGAGCTCCTTCAGCTGAGGACGACAGACAGGAAGTCACCCGCTGACACACTAAACTCAGCTGCGTTCTCACTGACGTGTGTGTTTCTCACTGTGATGATGTCAGAGGTCCATCCGGTGAATCCCAGGCAGTGATTGGCCAGATCCACGCAGCGGGCGTGGCTTAGCGGCCTGCTGCCGTCAGACAGGAAGTGAGGCGTCTGTTTGGAGCTCAGCCTGACCTACACAGAATATTCATTCATCAATAAATTATCAACTTTAAAGAAAAGAAGGTCATTTTTTAGTCTATAAAATGTCTTCATTTGCAATTTATAGGATCAGTAGAAGAAGCCCATGTGCTGAAAGCTCTGTGAGGTGAGGACCTTGAGTGGAGCGCTCTGGAACAGCGAGCGTCCGTCGGTCCGCCGCTGAGCCTCGGAGGCGTGAGCGGCGGAGAAGAACTTGATGAGCGCGTAGAAGCCGGCGGGACTCAGAGGAGCGTTGGGACAAACCTTCAGCAGGTAGAGCGGGCCGAAGGAGGAGAAGACGCCGTGCAGGCCGTTCTGAAGAAGAAGAAGAAGAAGACGGGTGAAAACGCTTCCTGGACGGCGTCGGGCGTGTCGTCCTGGTCTCTGGTGGACTTACATAGATGTCGGCCTGCGTGTGCGACGGCTCGATGTTCCAAACAAACACAGTCTTGTTGTTCTCAACAGGAACCTGAAACTCCAAGACCTCCACCTGCACCTCCATTACTGCAGCACACCACCGCCGTCACAGCTGCACGCCACCGCCGTCACTGCTGCACGCCACCGCCGTCACAGCTGCACGCCACCGCCGTCACTGCTGCACGCCGTCACTGCAGAGTCACGTGTTCACTCCAGTTTAGTTTTTTATTGTTTTTAAAACATTTAATTTTAAATGTGTCTTTAGTTTTTATTAGTTTTTATTACAGCAGGGTTGATGTTTGTCAGAGGAAACGCTCAGAAGTTCAGAATAAAATACAAAGAACACTGCATGAAGGAAACTGACTCACTTCCTGTAGACATCCCAGTCCTCCCAGTAAACACTGACAACAACTAAAACTAAAGATATTTTCTGTATATTTCTATTTTATTTCAGTTTTGTGAGTACAATAGTTAGTTTTCAGTAGACTCAGATGTTTTTCCACGGACAGTTTTAGCTTTTAGTTGAACAGACTGGCTGCTCTCATCAGCTGAACATGAAACACATTTCAAATTTAATCATTTCAGCTCAGATTAAATCATCACAGAACAAGAATAATAATAATAATTATAGTAATGTTGTAAAGTTTTCACATGTGATTTAAACTGCTTGAACACCAGCAGCTTCATTAACACTCATTTATTAAGTTTTACTTCATATTTATTACTTAATAAAACTAGATGAACGTAAATAAACGATGTAACTAAACGGCGGATGTTTGGCGCGTATTGAAACTTGTCGCCATTTAAAATGAAACTAACATTAACATTATTTTATATTAATATATTAATAACCGTCCGCTGTTCGTTAACTGGCGGCTTTTTGACGTTTTTAACGTTTATTTTTACTCACAGAAACGTTTCCGCCTTCACCGAAGAAACAGGTTTTACCGCGCTTCCGCTGAGGGGCGGGGTCTGTCATAGATTAACCAATGAGGATGCAGATGTGATTGATGACAACCAAACCGACCAATCACAGTTCTTCCACCGAGTTCAATTTGTCTTTTTAATAAAGTTTCTGGCGTGTTTCATATTTTATATTATTTAGTTTTTACTCATTTATGAAACTCTGCCTTTCATCAAAGATGCTCTAAAACTTTCTGAACCGTCTTTGTTTTCATTTACCTGTTGCCATGGTGACATACTAGTACAGTGATGACGTCTTTTTTGACGCACTGCGCACGCGCTGATTGAAGAGGATCCAGAAAGTGAAACAGGAAACAGAAAACGAGACTGACGTCAAAATAAAAGCTGAAAGATTACATCATGAGATATTTTTACAGGTTCAGAGGAACTCTGACGCTGTTTGCACCTGGCGCCGCCTCAGGTGGACACACGCGCTCAGGACGGACTGGGATCCGGTCAGACCACGTCCGGAGGTGGTCTGGACCACATGAAGAACCGCCTCCTGAACGGACCTCCTCTAGTCCGGCAGAGACTGAACCCTCCGTCCGGAGCCGTTCAACTTGTCTGATAACAACATAAACAACATTATTTGTTTTTCATGTGAATTAAAACCGTTATTTCCGGTCTGTGTTGTTCCTCTGACCGTTTCCATCACCGACAGTTAGAATTTAAAACATTTATTAACAAATGTTTCAGAGGCTAAATGTTGCTGGATAGTTTCTTCTGTCCTGTAAAGATTATAACCACATATTATATATTATATGACATAATGAGCTCAGGACTGACCTGCCTGGACTGCGTGAAACAGCTGATCATTGATTAACATCAGATCCTGATCGATCGTATCGGCGAGGTTTATATAATCAATGAAGTTATGCTGCTGCACAACAGAGAGACACCGCTGCATATAACTCTCTCTCTCTCTCTCTCTCTCTCTCTCTCTCACACACACACACACACACACACACACACACTTCGATTCAACTACAGTTCTGTTGGCATGAAGTTTTCATTTTGTCGTCACTTCCTGTGCAGTGTTTGGAAAATGAAAGTGGAGGGACTTACACACACACACACACACACACACACTGTGATCTGTGACTGTGAACATTTACATATTTAATAATAAATATTGAATAAAATAATCAATAACAGCAGCAGATATGAGTCTCATCTGTTGTTTGAATGTGAACACAATGAATTATTTAAACCTGCCTTCTGTCTTTAAATTCATCTTTTTATTACAATCAGTCGAAGCTTAAATGTCAAAAGTCACATAAACAAATAAACAAACATATAAATAAATAAACAAACATATAAATAAATAAATAAACATATAAACAAACATGTAAATGAAGAAAGAAAGAAAGAAATAAAGAAGGACAGAACTTTCTCTGCTGTGTGGAAAGGGAGAGTAGAAACATGGTGGGAATTTCTGTCTTTCACTTTTCTGTTTTCTGTCTGCAATAAAAGTCGAGAGCTGCAGCATGTCGGACACACAGAGACGCATCCTCCTCTTCTTCATCACCTTCATCAGACACTGACACATACAGCTCTCCGCAGCATCATCTTCATCATGTTGTTCCTGTTCTTCGTCCTCTGCAGCGCCCTGACGCCGGCGCTCTGCTGTGATTGGCTCCATCAGAAGTTTAGTGAAGTGAACAGCCAATCTCTGACTCACCTGCAGCTCATGGTGAGTACTGACACCAGGTCCTGGAGGAGGTTTCCAGGGTCCTGGAGAGGGTGTTAGAGGTCCTGGAGGAGGTTTTGAAGGTCCTGGAGTAGGTTTTGAAGGTCCTGGAGGAGGTTTTGAAGGTCCTGGTCTTGTTGTACGAGCTAACATTGGTTTGGTCTGTTTTATTAAAGTCAGTCTTACTGTTTAGTTCGTTGTGTTGTTAGTTAGTGTCGTTAGTGCGTCTTCATCGTTAGTACTAGTAAACTTTGCTTTTAATTAAATCAGCAAAGATTGACTAACACATAAAAACATTGTATATTTGTTGGTGTTTGAGTTCCTGTGCTGATGTTTCAGGGCGGTCCGCTGGCTGAGGAGCAGAGTCCAGTTCGCTTTCCATACGAACTCTACGGACGCATGAGGAACACAACGGTACTGTCACACACACTGACTGCTTCACTGCTTCACACATTAACATACAAACATCTAAACACACTTTCTTTCTTCACTGATAGAAAACAAGTTCTTCTTCCACAACACAATATATAAAATATGAAAATATTCATCTGACGGTTTGCAGAAGAAAAGTAAAAATCACTCAGACTCTGAGTGACGGGGAGTCACCGTTCATAGAACGATTTGAAACAAATATAAAAACAGGTTTTAATCGTTTTACAGCTTTTGGATTCAAAGAAAAACAAAATGAATCAATCACTGAGTTTCCATCCAAATATATTGCAAATTTCAACCCAATTTTCAGAAAATCAGCAAAGGAAAACGCAAATTTATGAGCGTTTCCATCCGCTGCTGTTAAGCAAGGTTGCAGCAGGTGGCGCTGCTTCTCCAGTCAGGTGGCGTTAATCCACTGCAGAAGAAGAGGCTGCCACGACATGGCGTCATTAAAAGAGCGGCAGTCAAACCTCAAAGGAAGATCAATCATGGATGTATAATAAGAGCAGAGCACGGCGCTGCTCCCAGTGGTCACTGGTGGTATTACAGTGAAAACAGCATTTTCTCCACAGACCTCCGTTATAAAAGAGACGTCTGTAAAGCTGCTGACAGGACGCCTCCAACTGCTAACAAGCTCAATTATCACTCTTTCTATCATGAAGGTTTTATATTTGTAAAACTTTACTGGAGCAGAGAAAAGTTATGACAGGAGATGTTTGATGATGAACCTTCAGTTGTTGCATAAAAAGCACAAATAGCAGAAACCTTTGCATAATCCCTGGATGTGACAGTTATGAAACACCTGATCCACCAGAATAATGTGCTTCATAAATACGTCCTCATTGTTTCATGTCTCTGCTCTGTCAGCCAATCAGAGAGCCAGGATTCACAGCTGTCTGTCTCTGTCCAGGTGTTGGAGATCCAGTTGTTGTTCATCAGAGACAGTCTGCAGCACATTTCTGACCTCTATCACCACGGCAACCTCTCCTCCGCTACCTGGGACACCAACGAGGTGGACAACTTCCTGATCACCGTCAACAGAGAGAAAGAAGAGCTGGACAAATGCGTGAGTACTGGACGACGTAGAAAAACAGTTGAGCTCCTGTCAGCAGTTTGACTTCAGCTGAAGCTTTAAGTGAGACTGTCAGAGTTTCAGCTTTTACTGCAGAATTAAACACCAAAAACTGTTTTTGTTTTCAGCTTTCAACTAAAAAAACAGCCAAAGTGTCGTCTGAAGAAACAGTCAAGCTGAGAAAATACTACAAGAGACTAGAAAAAAGAACTCTGGACCGTACGGTAAGTAGTACTGACTGTAGTACTGTGTGTACTGACTGTAGTACTGTGTGTACTGACTGTAGTACTGTGTACTGACTGTAGTACTGTGTGTACTGACTGTAGTACTGTGTGTACTGACTGTAGTACTGTGTGTACTGACTGTAGTACTGTGTACTTCATACAGGGGGGCAGTCCTGCGTCCTGGGAGCTGATCAGGATGGAAACTGAACGGCATCTGGAACAGCTGCAGATGTTGGTCTCCAGCAGGAGGCGCTCTGCAGCGTCTCCACACTAACTGTCTGTTTCATGTTCATCATGTTTCTCTGTGAGAACACTGATATCTGATTTATTTATTTCTTTATTTATTGTATTTATTTATTGTCTGCTGACAGTTTTGTATTTAAAGATGTTTTATATTATTTTACTTGGAAACATTTTACAAACTGAAACAATAAAGATGTTTTTTGCAGCTCTGTTTAATATGTTTTTATTATTTAGTTATGAAAACATGTTGCAGCAGTCGGCGATCCGTATTCATGTTAGATGATGTCTGGAGCCATCATTAGACTGCAGTGAGCTCTCTGACAGGTGACATCACTCTATAACTCTGACCTCATGTACCTTCACACTGCCAGTCTCAGCCAATCAGAGAGCAGATACTCTGCAGCTTTATATCTACACCGACTCGACAGGAAGCTTCATGCGAAAGCTCCGACCCGTTGGGCTGTCCGACATCATCACTGTTTATCAGGTTCCATGATGCTGATGGTACAAACAACATGTGTTGGACAGAAAACAGCATCCTGAGGATTCATCTGTTCATAGAGTCCACCAATAGTGGAGCTGCTCATGTCTGTCCTGAGGGTGGCGCTACAGGAAAGATGGTGGAGTCATGAACATCTGGAGGGAGAGCAGGACGTTTACTGATGACACATTTAAACATCAGAGCTTTCAGGCAACAAAACATGAGAATGTGTTCTCCTCAAGATGAATCCTAAACCATTTTTCATTTCAAGAGACTTTTCATTCTTGGAGAGAACACGATACTCAGACACAAACGTAGCCATGCACGTCATCAAATGCATCATCGTCAGACCTGATCCTATACCTGTCCACTGTGTTAGTCATCCACATATCTTCTGTCCTAACCTCACTACAAGCTGCTCTCTGCTTCAAAACACTGAGGGTTAAACTCATCTTCACTATGCTGTTCCCTGTCAGCACAAACACAACCTTTCTGGAACATTCCTTCAGATGCATGTTTGTTAGCCTGTACGCTGCCTCCTGAATGCAAATGTCCCTGTTGTGTAAATATACACTGCCTAGCCTTTTAAATGCTTCTTTAGCAGATAGATTTCTTTGTTTTGTTACTAATTTTTGGGCGTTACTCAATATTTGGGCCGATTTCTCTCTCTCTGCTTTCGTAATATACAATATGATGTAAATGACTACTGCATAGGTCAGTGATATATGTGTTAGTGACAAAGCTAATATCCATGTTAGCATTCCAGCACTTTAACAGCTGCTTACTGTACTGACTCACCCAAACCTCGTTCACCCCTCTCCTATAAACCACCTTGGTCTTTGTTTCCATTCTCCTAGAAGCCTCTTCAAAGATCTCCTGATTGATGCCTGAAGTCTGAAACAACTGCTCTACACTCACATAACTCACTTCATCTTCCTCAGCTCTCTTACTGCTGTCTTAACATATTTCAGAATATACTCTGCCCTCTCTCTCAGCATCAAATCATCATCATCAAAACACAATAAAGTTTTAAAATGAATACAGAACATAGGCAGTGTGATGGTGTTGGGATGGTGAGTATCACTGTTTGTGGAGTTTGTAATCATTGTAGTGTATCTGTCAGATTAGATGATTGTACAGGTTTACATACAGTAAATGTTTGTGGTTTCTAGAAGAATAGAATCACAATTAATTAATTAATTACACTGAAAGTCCTTTAAACTTATGAATATAACTTACTCGCATATTAAATCACTGAACACTATACTTACAATAAAGACATAATATAAAGCATATACACATATTTATTTACACACATAACAGTCAGAAAGATATTTTACCTGCAAACATATCCGCTGAATTCTCAGTGAACCAGCAGCAAAACTAAACAAGCCACTGTACCAATTAACCACTGAAAGGAAGTGATTGGCTCTTGCCATGATCGTATACGTGCTGGCCAATGAACAAGAGTACTTGATGGGGCTGCTGCATCTGAACCCCAACAGGCAGCCAGTGCAGGAATATTATGTTTGCATCTCTTAATGCCAGTTAAAACCCAGGAAACAGTGTTTTGTGCCAGTTGTAGTTGGTGAACTCTGACTGATGCTGATGTGAAGTGCATTGCATTTGTCCAGACGGATAAAATAAATGCATGTATGACTTTAAACTCACATCATGTAGTTTAATCCGCTCGGTGTCTCAATCAAAACAATAACAACAGACGGAGTGTGATGACGGTGTGAAGCAGCAAGGGATGATGGGAGTTGTTGTGTTGGTTGTTAAAGCAGCAGCTTCAGTGGGATAGGATTACTCCAGTGTTGATGGTTCAGGATGTTTTTACCTGCAGAGGTCTCCTCCTCTCCAGAACAAACGGACCCGCTGATTACAGGTAAAAACACTGAATAAAACCGTTTCAGCTAAAAAATCAGTGTTTCTCCACCATGTTGGGCGAGCAGTGGACTTCCTGGAGGGGCTGTTAGCCGAGCTGCTGCTAACGTTTGCCCAGTTTATTTCTCTGATAACTTAAGATCCAGACGTCCAATGACTAAAATCCGTCTTGCGGCTAAAAGATCAAGTTAAAAACCAGCTAAATTTATCATGAAAATGTGGCTTCAAACTGAATAAAATTCCATTTCTAACAGTTTGTGTGGAACAAGCACAACAAAGCCCATGTATTATCTTGTATGTGTGTAAGTTACTCTTTGCTAGACGCCATTGTAGCTGCTGCTAACGTTTGTTTCTCTGAAACAGTCCGTTACTTTCATTAAATGACAGATTTCTCTGGGTTTGAAAACTGTTGGAAACATTTGGGATAATGTAAGTACACAACTCAACAACATATAGAACATAGAACATAGAACATTTTTACACATTTTAATGCCGAATAATTACATATTATAGCTTAAATCAGTAGACAGGAACAATCTGATTTTAAAGAGTGTTTTTATTTGAAAACAAATAAAACAACAACAACATTTTTCACTTGACCTTAGACTTATTGTCATTAAACTTGAAAAAGTTTTGGGACAGTAAACTTTAATATCACTGAGGCAGGCAAATAGATTATCAAGACTGATGGGATTGTTGGATTGAAGAGGGATATAACTGTATGTCATCTATGTAACAGTGATGGGTGATACTATGGTTCTAAATAATGTGGTGGAGAGGAAGCATGTACACTGAAGGCAAGGATAGAGCCTTGAGGAGCAACACAATTAAAATGGGCAACAGTGGAACAGCAATCTGCCATAACAACAGAGAGCGGTAAGAAAGTAGTAGATGTGTAGAAGTTCCCTTGAGATCAATCCAGGAGACTGTGGAAAAGAAGAGGACCCAGGATGGAGCCCTGATATACAAACAAGTAAAAGAACACAATAAAATCATACAAATAAAATTTAATTTGAAATTTAAATGGACTAGTGTAGTGCCCGTTCAAAATCAGCCTGTCAGAATTTCTCAATACATAAGAGAGAGTTGTGCCCTTCCTCTAAACACCTCACATATCAATCGATGCTACAATTTACCCATGTCCCCTAAATGCCTCACATGAAGGTATCAGTAGACTTCTGGCAGCGCCTGTTCAAAACGTGCCTGCAATATCCTGAACTGCCTTGAACATACATGCAAAATTCCCACGTGTGGAACATGAACAGAGCTTAACTCTTGTTCAATTCATTCTCTATTGTAGTTCTTATCAGTACTAATACTACTAATCTCACCTTTGACCACAATGCAGTGTGCAATCATAGACTGTATAAAAATACGGACGTAGTTACCGTGGCATCACCCTTTGGTTTCTGAGGAGTGATTTTGAAGCTCAAAGTGAGCCGCTCTGGCAGTGAGTGACGCTGCCAAGATGTCAACAAATCAAAAATGGGCAAAGAGACGGGCCGAGTAGTTGAAAGAAGCATCTAGCGGACCTGTCACTCAAAGCAGCCGCGTTCTTCATTATGCAGAACTTTGTGGCTTAATAAACGGGTAAGTTATAAAAAATTCACCCCCGTACAGTTGTCATGAACAGGTAATTTAATTTATGAGGTATTTTTATATATTTTCTCGAGAACCGCTCATCCAAACAACTTCGTACATGGACATTGGACTTCCTTGTTTCCCCAGCGATCCACCTGTCAGGTATGAAGTAGATCAGATGAACAGTTCTCAAGATACATGAAGGAAAAAACACATCCAGACAGAGATTCCTGCTTTATTTAGAGACATAAACTGCATTTAAGAATTTCACTCACTGATTGGAGAATAATGAGTTTTAATTTGAGGATTGTACCAAAGCAACTGAGAATAAAAAGTGACTTTATAAACTAAAACCTGATATGAAATATAAACATCACTGAGGAAATGACATTATGAAATAAAAACTGGCTTTTGAAATAAAAATGTCTATAAATACATAAAATTCTGTTACATGAATATAAATGATGAAATATTTAATAAAAATGAGTTTTAATGTGTCTTCAATTATTTCACCAAATTATTTGTTCATTTATACATTTTATTCATGTGACTGTTTATTTCATGTTTTCTTTGATTTATTTAACATTGAGCACTTTCATAGTTTTGTTCCAAAGTTAAATTAGTTTGTACATTTAATATTTAACATTAATGTTTAATTTTGCATTTTGTGAAATTAACAAACACGCTTCAGATCATTTTATTAATGTTCAGATTTTATTTGTCTTATAGACCTGAGTGACAGATGTAGAGATATTCACAGACACAGAAGGAGCTGAAACATTCAGAAAGAAACCAGCCAGTAAACCAGTATAACCAGTATGTAACCAGTATAACCAGTATGTAACCAGTATAACCAGTATGTAACCAGTATAACCAGTGTAACCAGTATAACCAGTGTAACCAGTCACTTCATATTTTTAAGTTTTGAAATGAAAAATCAGTTCAGTCCAAAATAAAATGTGTTTGATCAAATCAACATTTGAGTACTTTCATCTTTTTGACTTAAACTTCTGTCTTACTGAGCCAAATGGGATTGATTGATTGATTGATTGATTGACTGATTGATTGATTGACTGATTGATTGATTGATCGATTAATTGATAGTGTATGGAGGAAAAGGCTGAGAATAAACTAGTAAATGAATCTTGAGAGCAGGAAGAATCCGGTCTGGCAGGTTTGCAGCAGGAAGGAAATGTTTCGGGACATTTAGGATCATTTACAATTTTTTTGAAATGATGATAAATATCTGAGTTCAATGTTGCTGATCAATATTCAATGACTCAATAAAAAAGTGAAGAATACAGCCGAATTTATAATGTAAGAACTTTGAATGGATAAAAATATTCCCAGTTTCAGATTATAACTGGGAATATTTTCACCAGTTTAATGCAGGTTTTATTTTCAAAAGTATAAAGAATAAACAAACATTACGTCACGTCACAGTTCATCATCTCAACAACTTTGCTGATTGTCTTCATGTTCTGTTCGACACTCTGTGGTTTAAAATAACGTGCACTATGACAGCTTTGGAACCAAATCAGGACACACTTTGAAAACATATTAAGTCTTTGTTTAACTGGTTATTTTACATTTAAAGCCCCGTTATCCCAATTCAAAGCCAACTTTACATTCTTTTAGGGGCATTTTGATCCGAGCCCCCGTTCATTTCTGCTTTCTCACATCACACACTGCAAACTTCCACCTGGATTTCAGCTTTGCAACTGTTTGTCATGCTGGCTCTGATGGTAAGATGATTACTTGTGTAACTCAGATTACCTTCTTTAGCTTTACCTCTAACAAAGCCTTCCTTTTTCTTATTATACATCTGGTCATAAAGATTATTATCGCATGTTTGGGTCATTTCGAAGATCCCCACTGCATATTTGTTAGTGTATAAATTTATGTCAAAAGGAACAGAGAACATGACAGCTACTTTTCCATGATATTGCTTTGTGGATCCATTCAGGAGATCATAGGTCAAGACTCCAACAGCTCCACAGGCTGCGTCAGGAATCTTGGTGAACAGACCGCTGCCAGATCCAGAGGGGCCAATCTCCTTTGGCAAATCTGTTTCAGGGCGTCCACTGTAATTGTACCAACTGGTCACAGAAACAAGAGAAACATCTTAGTTACTAAAAGACAACAGATAGATTCATTTTGGAGCGTCCGGTACAGACATAAGTCCAGGATGTGTGGAACTGGAAGAGGAGGGAAACTGCTCCCAAAGTTTAGCTCCCAAAGCTGCCTTCTTTCAAATATGATAGAATTTTTTATACAATATAAAGTCGACATAAAATCAGCAACATGGTGCAAATAGCTCCTCACAGCCTCCTTCCCAAAACAAAACAGAAAAAGAAGGTTTCCCAACTTATTTTTAGAAAAGACAAGAGAATGAGAGAGAGCAGTGGTGGTCGAATGAGCTAGAGAGTGAATGAAGATAGTTTCTCAGCAGTTACGTTCTAAAGCACAAATAAACAGACTCACACCTCCACACAACCCTGCAGGAAGCTGCTGCATCAATGGATTTGGTGTGAATGCAGCCTGAAGGATGACGAGTGGCAGATTAAATCATAAAATAGTTATTGGTATTATATATAGTTATCAGGTGAGAGTAAAAGTAGCAAGATATACAAACACACAAACAAGCCCTGTATATATACACACATGCAATAAATAAAATCAAGTAGTAAATAAAAGATTAAAGAAATAAATATATTTAAACAAATTAACTACCTCCCAAAGAAAATAAAGACGGATAAATGTGATAATATATAAAAAGTTTATCTTTTACAACATTATTTATTCTTTCAATGTGAAACATGTCAGTAAGTTCATTCATCCAATTAACAACTGTGGAAACAACTTCTTTATTCCAGTTCAAAAGAAAGAAAATTAAACAATAAGAAAGAAGTTGTTGTGATTTATTCAGTGTTGATATTGATTCTGATATCCCCAAAATTATTAGGAAAGAGTCTCTGTCAATACGTCACAGCTGTCTGCTTCTCATCTATTTCCAATAAATAACATAAGAAAATACAGACTGGGAGAAGCTGAAGTGTGAAGTGTGTACTCACTTTGGGTTACACAGAGTGTACTCAGTGGTCTTATTCTCAATCTGAATGCTGCACTCGCGAAGGACTGGTGGCATGATGTCTGTACAACAACATAGAACAGGAGACAGTTTTTGTACTGATTAAAATTTCACACATCAGCAGACATTGTGGGCCTGTTCATCATAGAATAGAATATTAAAAAATACATACAGATACATTCATTTAATTTATGTTCACAGCTCAGTATAGACATTAGTAGTCAACAGCTATTAAAACTAGATTTAAACTAGATTTTCATACTGCAAATGGTAAATAGTGAACATGAAAAGGGTAATGAAAACATACACAAAACTTATATTAATGGTCAAAACAACACAAAACAGTTGAATGATATAATAGTATTTACAGTAAATAATGTGTATTAACACAGCGATTCTCAACTGGTTGGTTGTGACCCAGAAGTGGGTTGTGGACACGTTTCTGTAACCAGAAAATTCTGCAGTTTCTAAAGAAATTGTGTGTGGGAGCTGCAAACTAGCAGACACAGACTGCTGGCTGCTGTCGCTGCAAATTTCTGCTTCAGCACCAATTCTTCAAAATTTTGTATCAAATACCACAAACTTGTTCAGCATAAAAATCTGTACAATTTAGCTGAATTTGATCAACATTGAAGGTTGAATTGAAGAGATATGGAACTTAATAAATCATATGTTGGTGTTTCACTAATGGCCACAAGGTGGGGCTATTGGCGCCGTGATTCACTATGTTGACATAGAGAACAAATATCATGTTATAATATTACAGTAGCGCCCCCTGTAGGTAGAATTGTATTAAATTTTACATAATGGTGCACTGTCATTATCTGTACAAGATTCTCAAATTTTGTGGCAATCTCAGCATTGAAGAGTTATTGTTCATTAAATGCATCAGGCCACACCTACAAAGGTTTGGTAACCAATTACAGACAAATGGTAGGTGATACCAAAAAACAAAGACAATAGGTGTGTTCAGGGTCCTTTAAATATGATATGGACCAAGTTTGGTGAAGATTGGATGAGAAATGTGCCAAAATTAGCAAAAAGATTGAAAATATCTTCACCAAAAGTCATAGCACACCATTCCTGAATGAGCCGCACTTTTGGAAGAGGAATAATAAGAATTGGAAGAAACATGACAAATAACAATACTACGCTCCATTGCTATTGCATAGCTAGCTAGCTTTATTATTATTATTAGTGACTCGTGCAGTACCTGTGTCACCAATAACAATAATAAAGAGCGAAGATAACATAGTGTGTGCATTTTTGCTTCACAGCTCTCACACAATAATAAAGCTTTCAGCATTCACAGAAGTTAAAGGAAATGGAGTGAGAGGAGACACACATCCTGCAGACTGTATTACAGTCAGAGAGCTGGACAGGGACTCCCCATCAATTAATGTTCAGGTCTCAAAAACTATAAGTCCTATGTGAAATGTATTTACATTTAGAGAGAGAGGAGGCTTGTGGGAACATTCTGAGGCAAAATATGTGCTTGAGGACTTCAAACTGTGGGAGTGAATTTTTTTCTGGTCTGAAAATATCTGTGCTCTTCACTCTAAGTGATCACATGACACACTAGTGAGACCTGACAAAGTCTGAAAAACTTTAAGCAATCACACAACTAGAAAATTCTGCAATTAGTGTGAATGCTTTATATTCGCACTAATAAAGATTGGGATAACTTGTGATAGTGTGGAAGCTTCGCAGCTCTCATACAATTAATGCTCACTTGATTGTGTACTCATCTTTTATCTTGGAAAAAAAGGCACAGAGAAGCACGCGTCAGACGCGCACAACATTCTCGTTGCCATGGTACCCACCATTCGTTTGCTGGTTACCCATCTCTTTAAATTTGTTTCTATGCTTTGGTTTAAGCTGATGTGAGTGACAATGAACTTCCTGACAAATACGCAATTAAACACACACATTCTATCCTGAGTTTGCACATGAATGATAACATAATAGAGACGGTGTTACATATGTGATTATTGTACACGCAGAGCTGCAGAATCTTCTTATTTTTTGTGACTGTTTATTGAGGATATGTTTTTTTTAATAACATTTAAAAACAGTTATATGGAAATTGGATTACAATTTTAGAACAGAAGCAAATGAATGAGGTAGAGAGTCCTATTTAACATTATTTACATTAAAATCTGAAGCTGGATGACCAAAAATAGAAAAATAAAGATTTCTTACCTGTTTGGAGATGTTGTTGCTGTTTCTCCTGTTGTGTTTAAGTAAAGTTTTAAACAAAGCTGAGACTGAGAGTGTGACTTCAGGCTCTGAGTTTGTCCCTTTGTCTGACTGCAGAAGAGTTTGCTCTGCACTAGATTTTATACTGTGTCTCAGTTTCTGTAAGTCATGTGACCTCCTGTGATGATGCATAGCAACATCCTGCACAGGTTCAGATGATTAACTGTTTTAATGTTGACCTGCTGAAACCTGATTCATTATCAGTACATTTAATTAAGTACTGCACTAAAGTGCATTTTACATAGATTTATATTTGCTTACATATGATACCATTCTGGCATTCTTACAATGTAGTTTTACTACATTTCAATGTATTTAATTTTTACTTTGTATTAAGATTTAAAATGTTTTGCACTTTGAAGTACCTCTGTATTTAAAAAAGTGATATACAAATAAAGTTGCTCTTAACAGTCAGACACAATCTTATTTGAAAGAACTCATAGTACCATATAATCCCAGTAGAGGACTGGTCTCCCAGTATGCAGGTTTACTGGTGGTTCCTACAGTATTTAAAAGTAGAATGGGAGGCAGAGCCTTCAGCTATCAGGCTCCTCTCTTGTGGAACCATCTCCCAGATTCGGTCCGAGGGGCAGACACCCTCTCTATGTTTAAGAGTAGGCTTAAAACTTTCCTCTTTGATAAAGCTTATAGTTAGGTCTGACCAGGCTGGCCTTGGATCAGCCCTTAGTTATGCTGCTATAGGCCTAGACTGTCCTTAGTGACGCTGCTATAGGCCTAGACTGCCCTTAGTTATGCTGCTATAGGCCTAGACTGCCCTTAGTTATGCTGCTATAGGCCTAGACTGCCCTTAGTTATGCTGCTATAGACCTAGACTGCCCTTAGTTATGCTGCCATAGGCCTAGATTGCCCTTTGTTATGCTGCTATAGGCCTAGACTTCCCATGATGCACTGGGCTCCTCTCTCCTCTCCTCCATCTCTATGTATTTTATTACTATTAATGCATGTTACTAACTTTACTTCTTCCCTAAAGTTCTTTGTGCTTTCTGATCCACAGGAAGCTCCATAACCCCCCCCCCCCTTTTTTTTTCTCATTGTAAACCACCTCATTTGGCACATCCACTCCCATGGTTTCTCATAACATTGCTATTCTTATGTTATAGTTTAAAAAAGCATCCAAGATCATTGGCAAACCCCTCTCATCAGTCGAATCACGATATATGTCAAACGTGCTATCAAAAAGGCAAATAAAATAATCTCTCACTCTGCTCACCACATAAAAACATAAAGGGGACCAGGCACTGACCCTTGAGGAACCCCTGTGGATAAGCTGTGTAGTTTGGACACTTCTTCCCTCCAAGATACTCTGAAATATCTCCTGACAGGTCGGACACGAACCAGCGGAGGGCTGATCCTGAGATACCAGCTCAGTGAGTGTGGAGAAGAGGAGTTGGTGGTTAACTGTATCAAAGGCAGCTGACCGGTCCAGCAGCAGTAGAGCTGAAGACTGACCAGCAGCTCAAGCTGAGTGCAGTGATTCAGTGACCGACAGCAGAGTCTCGGGTAAAGTGACCCTGTTTAATGCCAGACTGATTCGGGTCGTACAGGTTACACTCAGAAAGGAATTCAGAGACTCGGTTAAAGACTGTGCATTCAAGTATTTTTGATTGGAAGAGCAGGAGTGAAACTGGTTTGTAGTTTTCAACCTGGATTTGGTTGAGTGTAGGTTTTTTGAGCAGCAGGGAGACTCAAGCTTGCTTAAAACACCCAGGTGATGATGTGTGTGACAACAGAGTTCAGTGCAGAGGAAATGTTCCATCGCAGACTGGATGGTGTTGGGACCAGTGGAGTAGTAGGATGGAAGTCCAGCAAAATTTTGAAATTTCCTCCTCAATCATCGGGAAGAATGAGGAGAGGCCCTGTTAGTGGGCAGCTGTAAGTGAAAATCTCACCTGTCCAACTTTGAAGATCATCCAAATTCATCAAACTCATAAATGTAACTGGTGGGAGTCAAACAGTCCCAGTTTTGTGAAATAATGCGTTGTTTAGTTCTACTTAGAGTAAAATGAAGGTTCATTAGCCTGCGTTAGACAGAATCAAGTGGGTACTCTCCACATTTGCAGCTTTTTCAATATAAAATTTCTAAAATAAAGAACTTCAAAACAAAAGACAGAACAGATGCAAAAGAATAGAGGAAAATGTATACAACACGAGTTAGCCTTCTGTTACATTTTAGACTTTCAGAACTGTATATTTGTTTTGTTGTTGGTGGAGAGAAGTTGTGGCGCCTTACTCTGAAACCACAATATGTGACTGCATGCACATCAGAATTCCAACATGCATGTATTGTCACGTAATTACCAGCAATGCATGCAGGAATGGTTCTTTTCAAACAAGCTCTCATTTCCTTTGTGGTTTAGTTGGACAGCAAGTCACATTTGATGATATGCTCTGCAGAGCTCTGAGAGACTCACACAAAGAAGAAATCTAGAGAAGTGAAGACTTACTGTATCTATGATTTGTATAATCTTAAGAGGTACAAATCTTTCTTTTCAGTTTTCAGACTGCCATGATGTTTCATCCATTCATTGTACTTCTCCTGTTACAGTCATGGAGAGATAATCTCAGTGAAACGTGCTTGAGGAACACATTGATGTGTTTGCATTTGCTGGAAAGCAAAGAACAAACTTCAGCTGCTGACCAAAAAAGACAAAATAATCCCCTTATGTAAACACAATGAATGAGATGAGATTAAAAATAAAATGGATGAATGTAATACTGACATCAAAACTAATATTAAACCATAAAGAATGATCATCAGTTTAGTTTTGGAAAGGCTGGTTAGAGTCTACAGTAAGCAGCTCTGTGAGGCTGCACTTCACTACACATAGTCATTGACTGATTGAATATTATACTGTTCAGTAGTGAACAGGTGAAAGGATCTCTTAAGATAACTGTAATATTTGAAAAGTTGAAGATCTCAGACTCAGTTAATCTTACAATAGCAACACCATGAAAGAGACAAGAGTTCATTCCCACGCTCACTTTTCAAACCTCATTTAATTTCTCTTTCTGTTTGTCTGCAGCCGCTGAGATAAAATGTCACTCTGGTTGTGGCACTTGTGGTTGTGACATAATTTATTCAGCCTTCCCCAACCGCAGGTCCGAGCTTGACGACTCCTTAATGCTAATTTTCCACCTGGCCTTGCGTTTTGGCAGCAACGGATTCTATTAGTATCACATCTTCTTCGCCTCCCAAGGCACCGGCTGCCTCCAACAGTTCAACCAGGGCACGTACTGGGCAACACTGGAACATGAGCTCTGCTGCTCAGTTTTCGTAGCTCGCTCTTCTCTGCACTGCAAAATGTGCGGCTCCCCCTCCCATTCCACCACAGCATGATCTCACAGACGCCATCGACATCCAGCTATACACTTACACGGCCCCTTTAGTCGGCTTTGGCGATTACTACGGCGGCAGATGGTTCTCAGCTGAATGGCCACCTGACTTCTCTTCCCTCGCCCTTTTCCTCCACCATTACAGAAATGTATCTGATAGTCATCGCTGCCATTCTTTGGGGGCACGAATGATCCAAGAAGACCATCACCATCCACTCCGACGAGTGCAATCGTCGACATCCTCAATAAAGACTGGTAACACAATCATGCAGTTCATGTGGAAGCTCACACCAGTTACAGCCCAACACCAGTTCATTATCCAAACACTCCACATCCCAGGTCACAAAAACGCAATTGCTGATTTACTCTCTCGTTTCTTTTTTCAGAAATTCAGGCAACTAGCTCCAACCTCCGACTCCAGTCCCTCCATTTTCAGCCACAATCTACAAATTAATCTGAAACTGGAACACCTGGTCACCATTTCACGGGACAACATCATAAACAGCGTTGCCCCTCTAACACTCTCTTCATACTTCACCGGCTGGCATTCATTCGAAGCCCTTCACGTCTCCCATGGACTCCCATTCCCTTCACAGGACATTCTTACCCTCTCCTGCTTCATCATATCCTCCTACACTCAACTCAAGATCAAGTCTTCTACCATGCAGGCTTACCTCAGTAGAATCAATTTCTGCATAAAATTGATTTCCAGGAGCGCCATGCCCAGTCTTGTCCCACTCTCATTTTAATATGTTGATTAGAGGTCTCCGTAAGGTGGAACCACACCTCACGCCAGAACATTCACCCCTTACGTCAGACCTTTTGGCTCGATGCAGTCACACACTCCACAAAGGCTACATGTCTCCCAACATAGACAAAGCACTGGAGCCAATGTTTTTACTAGCCTTTTTTGGCTTCCTAAGCTGCTCAGAATTCACCGCTCCTTCCTACTCTTTTGATCCATCTCTCTTGCCTGACATCTCTTTCCACTCTTCAGACACACTCTCAAACGTGGCAAGACCACCAGTTGGGTCAACTTCAACCCATCTATATTTTCTGCCTAGATTCAAACATAAGACCTTAGAAACCCATCCACAAGACTAGTCAGCTGAGCTTCCCCTCAAGACCCTCTGTTCATCATGGAAACGTGAATGGTAGCAACACACTTTTGGTTACATCACCACAAACCCCCTGACCAGTTCTCAGGACACTCATTCCCAATCGGAGCCGCTCCCACTGCCTCGAGACAAGGTATTCCTGACAAAATCTTCAAAATCCTTGGCTGCTGGTCTCCCACCTATCATACTTAGGTTCGTCATGACCCAGATAACATGAAGAAATCTCATTCTCACCTCTCTGCTTGAAGTCACTTTGGGGGCTTTGTACGGACACCAGACCATCGAGACAGTACCCACACCCTGAGTATTGAACCCCTTCGTTCCCACTTACCTCCCTGCCATTGACGCCTCGCCTCCTTACACCTATCACCCTCCTATCAACTATCTCCTTCCTCTCTTTTCCACCTGCTCTTCTTCTCTCTCCCTCTCCCTTCCCCCATCCATCCTTCCCTCTCCCATCATCCCTCTAACTATCCTTCCTCCTTTTCACCCTGCTCTTCCACCACCCACCCAATAAACCATTAAAGCCATATTGTAGAAAGAGTGGTCTTGGTTAGTAAAACATGTTTGAGAAGTTGCTGTAACTCCTCTTTACATTTTCCAATCTGCCCCAAATTTCTCATGATTGGCAAGAGTTGAGACCTGAACACATGTACATGTCAACATCTAGTCATAATCATAGCGCCACATACTGACAACAGGAAACAAGTCTTATGTGACAAAGATCATCTGATTTACATTAAATTTACAAGGTGTGGTCTACACACAATAAACAGCAAAGGTACACATCAGAACTGGCAAAAATTGCAAAATTCTGTAGTGATTAGACTTGTGTGTTGACAGTGGGCACACACACAGGGCCATCGTGGAACAAAGTTTCTTTGATGTGCATGAAATTCAGTGGGTTCATAGCTCTCATCATTATCAACAAAAAACATTTTTAATTTTTTTTTACTCCACAGGAATCAGCCATTTTGGATTTTGTGCATCAATTTTCATTTTACGAGCATGTTTTAGGTGCACGGAAACTAACAAAACTTTGTTCATGACTCAAAAGTTGCGTAACTTGATATCTGATATGGGATTTGGTCATGGGTGTCGCAAAAATAGTCAAGGGTCAAGGGTACCCCCTGGAAAAATTCAACATAAAAGACGCAACTTTAGTATTGACATATACGCACAGAATTTGGTAGGCAGATGCACCATATCTGAAGACCTTTGATGCTAATTTGCAAAGCTTTTTATTTTTCATGAAACGTCCATGGAGTGGCGCGCCATACATTTTTTCCAAAATATGTTTGCGGCATTAAACAGGAAGTTGTTGTAACTTGACTGTACACTGTCTGATCTGCCCCACATTTCTCCTGCTGGATGAGAGTCCAGGCCTGAACACATCTACATGTCAGTATTGAGTCATGATCATAGCACCACCTAGTAAGTAAAAATCTCACAGGTCCGAATTAGTAGATCCTTATTTTTTCCGTTGTTACATTTCACTTTGGAGAAATTCAAAATTCGTAGTTAAAATTAAGGAATTTCATCACATTAAACGGCTGTTGTGACAGTTATTCTTCACAAAAAAACCTCACAAGCCCGTATGTAGGTTGAAGTAATTATTGGTCTCTGTGATTGTTCCTCCTGTTCATACTTGTTCTGAAATACTTCCTGACTTAAATGTAACTGGTGGGAGTCAAACAGTCCCAGTTTTGTGAAATAATGCGTTGTTTAGTTCTACTTAGAGTAAAATGAAGGTTCATTAGCCTGCGTTAGACAGAATCAAGTGGGTACTCTCCACATTTGCAGCTTTTTCAATATAAAATTTCTAAAATAAAGAACTTCAAAACAAAAGACAGAACAGATGCAAAAGAATAGAGGAAAATGTATACAACACGAGTTAGCCTTCTGTTACATTTTAGACTTTCAGAACTGTATATTTGTTTTGTTGTTGGTGGAGAGAAGTTGTGGCGCCTTACTCTGAAACCACAATATGTGACTGCATGCACATCAGAATTCCAACATGCATGTATTGTCACGTAATTACCAGCAATGCATGCAGGAATGGTTCTTTTCAAACAAGCTCTCATTTCCTTTGTGGTTTAGTTGGACAGCAAGTCACATTTGATGATATGCTCTGCAGAGCTCTGAGAGACTCACACAAAGAAGAAATCTAGAGAAGTGAAGACTTACTGTATCTATGATTTGTATAATCTTAAGAGGTACAAATCTTTCTTTTCAGTTTTCAGACTGCCATGATGTTTCATCCATTCATTGTACTTCTCCTGTTACAGTCATGGAGAGATAATCTCAGTGAAACGTGCTTGAGGAACACATTGATGTGTTTGCATTTGCTGGAAAGCAAAGAACAAACTTCAGCTGCTGACCAAAAAAGACAAAATAATCCTTCTTATGTAAACACAATGAATGCGATGAGATTTTAAAAAAATGGATATGAATGTAATACTGACATCAAAACTAATATTAAACCATAAAGAATGATCATCAGTTTAGTTTTGGAAAGGCTGGTTAGAGTCTACAGTAAGCAGCTCTGTGAGGCTGCACTTCACTACACATAGTCATTGACTGATTGAATATTATACTGTTCAGTAAAATATCACTGAAAAACTCCAGAACAGCTCAACAGAGATTTACTATTTAAAAATGAAAGGAAAAATCTTTTGTAGGTGAAAGGGTCCCTAACTGTAATATTTGAAAAGTTGAAGATCTCAGACTCAGTTAATCTTACAATAGCAACACCATGAAAGAGACAAGAGTTCATTCCCACGCTCACTTTTCAAACCTCATTTAATTTCTCTTTCTGTTCGTCTGCAGCCGCTGAGATAAAATGTCACTCTGGTTGTGGTTAGAGAAAAACCTGAAGATAAAACAGTGAGAAACCTATCAGAACATAACAGAAGCATATTGAAAACCACTGACTTGACCTTGAAATGAGGAACTTGACCTTGAAATGAGGAACTTGTGACTGTCTTCAGTGTCTGTATATACAATATACTGGCTGAGGACTTTTTAATTCCTGATTCAATGATGACATATTTGTTAGTTTTCTTTGAACTTTTCTGGATTCACAGAGGTTCATGATGCTTCACCTGACTGATGGACAGCTTTTCAGAGCTTTGCTTTTCCATCACACCATTACATATTCAGGCTTGGGAAGAGAGTAGTGTGAAGGCCCATTTTAATGCAAGGAACTATTGTTTCTGTTCAAATGAATCACAACTTTTTAGAGGCTGAAGGTGCTTAAAAACTCACAAAACTGCACATGCATTAGAAATGGTGAACATTTATATATGTAGTCCGATAATTTGAGTGATTTCAAATTTGATAGAGGATATCTAAAGACCTTTGTGATGCCAAATTGCAATTTTTTTCATATTTCATGGAGTACCCAAGATCTCAGGGTACTCAAGATCAAGTCTTCCACCATGCAGGCTTACCTCAGTAGAATCTATTTCTGCATAAAATTGATTTCCAGGAGCGCCATGCCCAGTCTTATCCCACTCTCATTTGGCAGAACCACACCCCACACTGTCTGTGAATATTCTCATTTGTCCAGGTCATATATATCAGTTTGTAACGCATCGATCTGACTAGTCATATACGCACAGAATTTGGTAGGCAGATGCACCATATCTGAAGACCTTTGATGCTAATTTGCAAAGCTTTTTATTTTTCATGAAACGTCCATGGAGTGGAGCGCCATACATTTTTTCCAAAATATGTTTGCGGCATTAAACAGGAAGTTGTTGTAACTTGACTGTACACTGTCTGATCTGCCCCACATTTCTCCTGCTGGATGAGAGTCCAGGCCTGAACACATCTACATGTCAGTATTGAGTCATGATCATAGCACCACCTAGTAAGTAAAAATCTCACAGGTCCAACTTTGTAGATTATCCATATTTTTTTCAGTTGTCACATTTCACTTTGGAGAAATTCAAAATTCGTAGTTAAAGTTAAGCAATTTCATCACATTAAACGGCTGTTGTGACAGTTATTCTTCACAAAAAACTCACAAGCCCGTATGTAGGTTGAAGTAATTATTGGTCTCTGTGATTGTTCCTCCTGTTCATACTTGTTCTGAAATAGATGCAAAATAATAGAGATCTCAGACTCAGTTAATCTTACAATAGCAACACCATGAAAGAGACAAGAGTTCATTCCCACGCTCACTTTTCAAACCTCATTTAATTTCTCTTTCTGTTCGTCTGCAGCCGCTGAGATAAAATGTCACTCTGGTTGTGGTTAGAGAAAAACCTGAAGATAAAACAGTGAGAAACCTATCAGAACATAACAGAAGCATATTGAAAACCACTGACTTGACCTTGAAATGAGGAACTTGTGACTGTCTTCAGTGTCTGTATATACAATATACTGGCTGAGGACGTTTTAATTCCTGATTCAATGATGACATATTTGTTAGTTTTCTTTGAACTTTTCTGGATTCAGAGAAGTTCATGATGCTTCACCTGACTGATGGACAGCTTTTCAGAGCTTTGCTTTTCCATCACACCATTACATATTAAGGCTTGAGAAGAGAGTAGTGTGAAGGCCCATTTTAATGCAAGGAAATATTGTTTCTGTTCAAATGAATCACAACTTTTTAGAGGCTGAAGGTGCTTAAAAACTCACAAAACTGCACATGCATTAGAAATGGTGAACATTTATGTAGTGTGATAATTGGAATGACTTCAAATTTGGTAGATGATAGATGATAATAAAGACCTTTCGATGCCAAATTGCAAATATTTTATTATTTCACAAAATCCCCATGGTGTGGCATGCTGGCAATTTTTCCTGAAACATGTTTGGGGAATTAAAGAGGAAGTTGTTGTAACTCCACTTTACATTTTCCAATCTGTCCCAAATTTCTCATAATTGATGAGAGTTGAGGCCTGAACACAGCTACATGTCAGCATTTAGTTATAATCATAGCGCCACCTACTGACAACAGGAAGTCAGCCTTATGTGACAAACATCATCTGATTTACATTAAATTTACAAGGTGTGGTTTACACATAATAAACGGCAAACGTACAGGTCAGAACTGGCAAAAACAAAAAAACTCTGTAGTGATTAGACTTTTAAATTTATAAGGTGAAGTTTACACGTGTTATACAACAACATGACGTATAATCAGTGTATGTTCTCTAGTGCCACATAGTGGACACCGTAAATGATAATTATCTCCTACATGCAATGTCCAATATTCATGAATGTATATCAATTTTGGATTTTAATAACCCTAACCCTCATACAACAGTCAAGTCCTGGTTAAAATTTGTCCAGAACTGTTATCATGACACCAAGTAGTCATTATCTGTTCATAATAAAATGTTTTGTTGACTTGTCTTTTTGTCTGAGTGTTGTCATGGATGTTTGTTTCTCTTGCTTTATTAATAAAGTAAGAGAAACACCTGTAACATCTAATTTTAATGATTGTTTGACCCATCAAAGCCCATCAGGGGACACTATTTCACTTCAGTTAACTGTGAGAACAACTTCTTTATTCCAGTTCAAAAGAAAGAAAATTAAACAATAAGAAAGAATTTGTTGTGATTTATTCAGTGTTATTGATCCTGATATCCCCAAGATTATTAGGAAAGACGTCCTGGTGAGGAACATAAACATTTAAATTTAACTGAGTTTGTTTACAATAAAAGTCATTGTGACAAAAGCATTGATGCCCATATCGACTGGCTTCAGGGTTTTCACAAGTGTTATAAATTCTGTTTGTAGAAACATGGCGGCTCCGTAGAAGAGGACCCGCCCCTCCTGTAGATAGAAAGGATCTTCTAGGGTCACGAAAACACAACCATTCTTATTTTCAGGTGATTAAACACTAATTAAACATACTTATGAATATTATATTCCATTTATGCCAATAAATCTAACACACTGGTCCTTTAAATAGATTTTAAATGAATCCTTTGAGAAGTTCAAAATCAACATGAATGTCATTGTGTGAACTGTTTGTTATTTATTGTGGACGTGTAGATTCACTCATGGAGACATTAAGACCCTCTGAGCTCAAAATATTAAACAAAACCTTCCACTTTCCCTTAAATACCAGTATATTATATTAAGATACTAACTGTACTGAAAAACTGAAAAAGTTTCATGGATTTAAAAATGTTGTTTAAGACAAAATTACAAAAATGAACATTTGAACATCTTTTTTCTGTAGAAAGGATGAGATCCTGACTATGTGTTAAATGAATGAGTGTATTTGTCTTCTTCTGCTTCTGTTTCATGTGGTTATTTATCTATTCTTCCTTTATCTCCAGTCTTAGTTTCAAACTATGTGTTGCTGTTTTTTACATGGTCACTTGATGGCGCTGTTGCCTTGTTGGAGAATCACTCCTGAGTTGTTCAATAAAGTTTGGAAGAAAAAAGCAGTTGAAGAAGTGAAACGTGACATTTAGTTGAGATGAGTGTGTATCACACTGTGTTAGATGCTGAACTCTGTTACAGGCGTTAAATTCACTCAAAGAAGAAGAAAAACTATTTGAGGACAAAAGACGAGGACGAAACAAATCTCAGATTTAACAAACGTCTCTTTTAATAATCCAGAATTTACAAAAACCTCCAAAAGTCTGAAATAAAATGAACAACACGTGGTCAGTTTGACACTTTTCTTGCAGGTGAAGCATTGAGAGCAAACTCAGAGGAAGTCAAACTCCAAACAGGACTGAAAACTGCAGCCTGTGGTTTCAAAGGAGCTTTAGCAAACATACAGGCTGCTGCTGTTTCAGTGTTTGCTGCTTCATCGCCGCCAGCAGCTCAGCTTCTTCACACTTGTTGCAACGCTTCATCCTACACCACACACTCCTGACCCCTGACCCCTGACCTCCTCGTGCCTAGACGTGACCAGGTGTGTGTGTGGTGCAGATACTGCACGCTCGTGCTGCAGCTGCATCGGACTCCAGAAAGTCAAACAGGAAACAGAAAACGAGACTGACGTCAACAGATCCAGCCTTCAAAATAAAAGCTGATGATTATAACGAGATATCTTACACATTTACTTACACACACACACACACACACACACACACACATACACACTCACTCACACACACACACACATACACACTCACTCACACACACACACACACACTTTGATCGCTAGGATCCAGTTGACAAAGTGAAAGTGAAGTTTTCATTTTGTCGTCACTTCCTGTGCAGTGTTTGGAAAATGAAAGTGGAGGGACTTACACACACACACACACACACACTGTGATCTGTGACTGTGAACATTTACATATTTAATAATAAATATTGAATAAAATAATCAATAACAGCAGCAGATATGAGTCTAATCTGTTGTTTGAATGTGAACATAATGAATTATTTAAACCTGCCTTCTGTCTTTAAATTCATCTTTTTATTACAATCAGTCGAAGCTTAAATGTCAAAAGTCACATAAACAAATAAACAAACATATGAATAAATAAACAAACATATAAATAAATAAATAAACATGTAAATAAATAAATAAAGAAAGAAAGAAATAAAGAAAGACAGAACTTTCTCTGCTGTGTGGAAAGGGAGAGTAGAAACATGGCGGGAATTTCTGTCTTTCACTTTTCTGTTTTCTGTCTGCAATAAAAGTCGAGAGCTGCAGCATGTCGGACACACAGAGACGCATCCTCCTCTTCTTCATCACCTTCATCAGACACTGACACATACAGCTCTCCGCAGCATCATCTTCATCATGTTGTTCCTGTTCTTCGTCCTCTGCAGCGCCCTGACGCCGGCGCTCTGCTGTGATTGGCTCCATCAGAAGTTTAGTGAAGTGAACAGCCAATCTCTGACTCACCTGCAGCTCATGGTGAGTACTGACACCAGGTCCTGGAGGAGGTTTCCAGGGTCCTGGAGAGGGTGTTAGAGGTCCTGGAGGAGGTTTCCAGGGTTCTGGAGGAGGTTTTGAAGGTCCTGGAGAGGGTGTTAGAGGTCCTGGAGGAGGTTTCCAGGGTTCTGGAGTAGGTTTTGAAGGTCCTGGAGTAGGTTTTGAAGGTCCTGGAGAAGGTTTTGAAGGTCCTGGTCTTGTTGTACGAGCTAACATTGGTTTGGTCTGTTTTATTAAAGTCAGTCTTACTGTTTAGTTCGTTGTGTTGTTAGTTAGTGTCGTTAGTGCGTCTTCATCGTTAGTACTAGTAAACTTTGCTTTTAATTAAATCAGCAAAGATTGACTAACACATAAAAACATTGTATATTTGTTGGTGTTTGAGTTCCTGTGCTGATGTTTCAGGGCGGTCCGCTGGCTGAGGAGCAGAGTCCAGTTCGCTTTCCATACGAACTCTACGGACGCATGAGGAACACAACGGTACTGTCACACACACTGACTGCTTCACTGCTTCACACATTAACATACAAACATCTAAACACACTTTCTTTCTTCACTGATAGAAAACTATCACAAGTTCTTCTTCCACAACACAATATATAAAATATGAAAATATTCATCTGACGGTTTGCAGAAGAAAAGTAAAAATCACTCAGACTCTGAGTGACGGGGAGTCACCGTTCATAGAACGATTTGAAACAAATATAAAATCGTTTTACAGCTTTTGGATTCAAAGAAAAACAAAATGAATCAATCACTGAGTTTCCATCCAAATATATTGCAAATTTCAACCCAATTTTCAGAAAATCAGCAAAGGAAAACGCAAATTTATGAGCGTTTCCATCCGCTGCTGTTAAGCAAGGTTGCAGCAGGTGGCGCTGCTTCTCCAGTCAGGTGGCGTTAATCCACTGCAGAAGAAGAGGCCGCCACGACATGGCGTCATTAAAAGAGCGGCAGTCAAACCTCAAAGGAAGATCAATCATGGATGTATAATAAGAGCAGAGCACGGCGCTGCTCCCAGTGGTCACTGGTGGTATTACAGTGAAAACAGCATTTTCTCCACAGACCTCCGTTATAAAAGAGACGTCTGTAAAGCTGCTGACAGGACGCCTCCAACTGCTAACAAGCTCAATTATCACTCTTTCTATCATGAAGGTTTTATATTTGTAAAACTTTACTGGAGCAGAGAAAAGTTATGACAGGAGATGTTTGATGATGAACCTTCAGTTGTTGCATAAAAAGCACAAATAGCAGAAACCTTTGCATAATCCCTGGATGTGACAGTTATGAAACACCTGATCCACCAGAATAATGTGCTTCATAAATACGTCCTCATTGTTTCATGTCTCTGCTCTGTCAGCCAATCAGAGAGCCAGGATTCACAGCTGTCTGTCTCTGTCCAGGTGTTGGAGATCCAGTTGTTGTTCATCAGAGACAGTCTGCAGCACATTTCTGACCTCTATCACCACGGCAACCTCTCCTCCGCTACCTGGGACACCAACGAGGTGGACAACTTCCTGATCACCGTCAACAGAGAGAAAGAAGAGCTGGACAAATGCGTGAGTACTGGACGACGTAGAAAAACAGTTGAGCTCCTGTCAGCAGTTTGACTTCAGCTGAAGCTTTAAGTGAGACTGTCAGAGTTTCAGCTTTTACTGCAGAATTAAACACCAAAAACTGTTTTTGTTTTCAGCTTTCAACTAAAAAAACAGCCAAAGTGTCGTCTGAAGAAACAGTCAAGCTGAGAAAATACTACAAGAGACTAGAAAAAAGAACTCTGGACCGTACGGTAAGTAGTACTGACTGTAGTACTGTGTGTACTGACTGTAGTACTGTGTGTACTGACTGTAGTACTGTGTACTGACTGTAGTACTGTGTGTACTGACTGTAGTACTGTGTGTACTGACTGTAGTACTGTGTGTACTGACTGTAGTACTGTGTACTTCATACAGGGGGGCAGTCCTGCGTCCTGGGAGCTGATCAGGATGGAAACTGAACGGCATCTGGAACAGCTGCAGATGTTGGTCTCCAGCAGGAGGCGCTCTGCAGCGTCTCCACACTAACTGTCTGTTTCATGTTCATCATGTTTCTCTGTGAGAACACTGATATCTGATTTATTTATTTCTTTATTTATTGTATTTATTTATTGTCTGCTGACAGTTTTGTATTTAAAGATGTTTTATATTATTTTACTTGGAAACATTTTACAAACTGAAACAATAAAGATGTTTTTTGCAGCTCTGTTTAATATGTTTTTATTATTTAGTTATGAAAACATGTTGCAGCAGTCGGCGATCCGTATTCATGTTAGATGATGTCTGGAGCCATCATTAGACTGCAGTGAGCTCTCTGACAGGTGACATCACTCTATAACTCTGACCTCATGTACCTTCACACTGCCAGTCTCAGCCAATCAGAGAGCAGATACTCTGCAGCTTTATATCTACACCGACTCGACAGGAAGCTTCATGCGAAAGCTCCGACCCGTTGGGCTGTCCGACATCATCACTGTTTATCAGGTTCCATGATGCTGATGGTACAAACAACATGTGTTGGACAGAAAACAGCATCCTGAGGATTCATCTGTTCATAGAGTCCACCAATAGTGGAGCTGCTCATGTCTGTCCTGAGGGTGGCGCTACAGGAAAGATGGTGGAGTCATGAACATCTGGAGGGAGAGCAGGACGTTTACTGATGACACATTTAAACATCAGAGCTTTCAGGCAACAAAACATGAGAATGTGTTCTCCTCAAGATGAATCCTAAACCATTTTTCATTTCAAGAGACTTTTCATTCTTGGAGAGAACACGATACTCAGACACAAACGTAGCCATGCACGTCATCAAATGCATCATCGTCAGACCTGATCCTATACCTGTCCACTGTGTTAGTCATCCACATATCTTCTGTCCTAACCTCACTACAAGCTGCTCTCTGCTTCAAAACACTGAGGGTTAAACTCATCTTCACTATGCTGTTCCCTGTCAGCACAAACACAACCTTTCTAAAACACTCCTTCAGATGCATGTTTGTTAGCCTGTACGCTGCCTCCTGAATGCAAATGTCCCTGTTGTGTAAATATACACTGCCTAGCCTTTTAAATGCTTCTTTAGCAGATAGATTTCCTTGTTTTGTTACTAATTTTTGGGTGTTACTCAATATTTGGGCCGATTTCTCTCTCTCTGATTTCGTAATATACAATATGATGTAAATGACTATTGCATAGGTCAGTGATGTGTTAGTGACAAAGCTAATATCCATGTTAGCATTCCAGCACTTTAACAGCTGCTTGCTGTACTGACTCACCCAAACCTCGTTCACCCCTCTCCTATAAACCACCTTGGTCTTTGTTTCCATTCTCCTAGAAGCCTCTTCAAAGATCTCCTGAGTTATGCCTGAAGTCTGAAACAACTGCTCTACACTCACATAACTCACTTCATCTTCCTCAGCTCTCTTACTGCTGTCTTAACATATTTCAGAATGTACTCTGCCCTCTCTCTCAGCATCAAATCATCATCATCAAAACACAATAAAGTTTTAAAATGAATACAGAACATAACAGGCAGTGTGATGGTGCTGGGATGGTGAGTATCACTGTTTGTGGAGTTTGTAATCATTGTAGTGTATCTGTCAGATTAGATGATTGTACAGGTTTACATACAGTAAATGTTTGTGGTTTCTAGAAGAATAGAATCACAATTAATTAATTAATTAATATAACTTACTCGCATATTAAATCACTGAACACTATACTTACAATAAAGACATAATATAAAGCATATATACATATTTATTTACACACATAACAGCCAGAAAGATATTTTACCTGCAAACATATCCGCTGAATTCTCAGTGAACCAGCAGCAAAACTGAACAAGCCACTGTACCAATTAACCACTGAAAGGAAGTGATTGGCTCTTGCCATGCTCGTATACGTGCTGGCCAATGAACAAGAGTACTTGATGGGGCTGCTGCATCTGAACCCCAACAGGCAGCCAGTGCAGGAATATTATGTTTGCATCTCTTAATGCCAGTTAAAACCCATGTGACTGTTTATTTCATGTTTTCTTTGATTTATTTAACATTGAGCACTTTCATAGTTTTGTTCCAAAGTTAAATTAGTTTGTACATTTAATATTTAACATTAATGTTTAATTTTGCATTTTGTCAAATTACAAATAAACTTCAGACCAAGTTGTTAATGTTCAGATTTTATTTGTCTTATAGACCTGAGTGACAGATGTAGAGATACTCACAGACACAGAAGGAGCTGAAACATTCAGAAAGAAACCAGCCAGTAAACCAGTAAACCAGTATGTAACCAGTATAACCAGTATGTAACCAGTATAACCAGTATAACCAGTATTTAACCAGTAAAACCAGTATGTAACCAGTATAAACAGTATAAACAGTATAACCACTATTTAACCAGTATAACCAGTATAACCAGTATGTAACCAGTGAGTTGAGTTTTTAAATGAAAAATCAGTTCAGTACAAAATAAAATGTGTTTTAAATAAAATAAAATCAACATTTGAGTAGTTTCATGTTTTTGACTTAAATTAAACCTTTTGTCTTACTGGGCCAACTGATTGATTGATTGATTGATTGATTGATAGTGTATGGAGGAAAAGGCTGAGAATAAACTAGTAAATGAATCTTGAGAGCAGGAAGAATCCGGTCTGGCAGGTTTGCAGCAGGAAGGAAATGTTTCGGGACATTTTGGATCATTTACAATTTTTTTCAAATGATGATAAATATCCGAGTTCAATGTTGCTGATCAATATTCAATGACTCAATAAAAAAGTGAAGAATACAGCCGAATTTATAATGTAAGAACTTTGAATGGATAAAAATATTCCCAGTTTCAGATTATAACTGGGAATATTTTCACCAGTTTAATGCAGGTTTTATTTTCAAAAGTATAAAGAATAAACAAACATTACGTCACGTCACAGTTCATCATCTCAACAACTTTGCTGATTGTCTTCATGTTCTGTTCGACACTCTGTGGTTTAAAATAACGTGCACTATGACAGCTTTGGAACCAAATCAGGACACACTTTGAAAACATATTAAGTCTTTGTTTAACTGGTTATTTTACATTTAAAAGCCCCGTTATCCCAATTCAAAGGCAAATGTTTCAGTTTGTATTTGTATTTGTGCAAACTTGCAACTTGATCACAGGTTGGTAACTGTCTGACATGGTGGCTTTGATGGTAACAAGATCACTGGTCTTTGCCAGAGATTGATCTTGAGCTGCACCTCTGACAAACTTTTTCCCTACATCGTAATACATCTCCTTATAAAGACCATAATCACATGTTTTGCCCATGTCAAAGACTCCCACTGCATACAAGTTAGAGTACCAGTTGAAATTATAAGGATTAGAGAACATGACAGCTAGTTTTCCATAATATTGCTTTGTGGATCCATTCAGGAGATCGTAGGTGAAGACTCCAACAGCTCCACAGGCTGTGTCATGAGTCTTGATGAACAGAGCGCTGCCGGATTCAAAGGGGCCAATCGTCGGTGGCAAAGGAGTTTTACAGGATCCACTGTAAGTGTACCAACTGGTCACAGAAACAAGAGAAACATTTCAGTAAAGACAAAAGATGAATTCATTTTGAAGCGTCCAGTACAGATATAATGTGTGGAACTGAAGATGGAGGGAAAGTGCTTCAAACCTTTAGACAAATCAGACACTGTTTATCATTTCATACAACTCTATCCTTTATAAATGAAATGATATTTTCTCATAACATCTTGGTCTCGGGCATCAGCCTCCACCATTAAACCACTAACAAACCTTTATAACCAAGCTATCAAAGTTCTGGCCAAGAAGAGATTTCATCATTAAAATATTCTAATTTCATTTATTCATTTTATTAATTACTCAAACCTCACATTTAAATGTCTCCACCATCTAGCTCCACCCATTTTCAACACTTTCATAACTAGACTTCACTACACTGCTACTAACAACTGAAATACACCAGAAGGAAACTGTAGAGTTAGACACTCAGACTTCCTTTAAAGGCACAACCCTCTGAAATAATGTTTCCTACAACAGTCAAGTCCGGGTTAAAACTTGTCCAGAGGTCCGTTTCACAAAGCAGGTTTATCGAAAACTCTGAGTTTGTTAACCCAGAAATGAGGGAAACTCAGAGTTTTCCGTTTCACAAAGCGAGGTAACTTAAACCAGAGAAAGAGGGGAAACTCTAGCCTGTGTCACAAAGAGAGGTAACTTAAGAAAACTAAACAATAATAAAGAAGTTGTTGCTGTGATTCACTCAATGTTGATATTGATTCTGATATCCCCAGGATCATTAGGAAAGGGTCTACGGGGTCAAATAATGTAAGAAAGAGACAGACTGGGAGAACCTGAAGAGTGTACTCACTGTGGGTTACACAGGATGTACTCAGAGGTCTTATTCTCAATCTCAATGCTGCACTGACGATGAGTGTTCCCCATGATGTCTTCAACCTGAACAGCAACACAGAACAGGAGACACTTTTTGTACTGATTAAAATTTAACATATCAGCAGACAGCATTGGCTTACTTTTGTGCCTGTTCATCACAGAATAAAATAGAACACAATAGAACAGAATAATTCAATTCAATTTTATTAATTTAAAGTGTAGAATCACCATGGCAACAGGGTCTCAACACACTTCACAGTTAAAAAGAACAACATACAGCAATCAATTTACAATAATAACAGTAAAAGTGGAACAACCACATTAAAACATAAATGTTAAATAGATCACGCAGTGAGAGAATAGATCTGATTTTGGCAATATTACTGAAATGATCAAAGATCACTCCAAGGTTTTTGATGGTGGAGCTTTCAGAGATTATGCAGTCATCAATATTGACACTCAGGTTCTCATGCTGATGTTCATGTTTGGTCGGTCTGATAACTAGCAGCTCTGTTTTATCAGCATTTAGCAGAAAAAAGTTTGTGTCCATCCACCTTTTAATTTCTGAAAGACATGCCTGTAAATTTAGGAGCTGGGAGAGGTCATTTACAGGAACATATAACTGCGTATCATCTGCGTAACAATGAAAGTTAATACCGTATTTGTGAATGATGTCACCAAGGGGAAGCATGTAAATGGCAAAAAGCAGAGGGCCAAGTACGGATCCCTGGGGTACACCAAACTTTACTTCAGAAGATTCAGATACTGTGTTATTATAGAATACACGTTGTGTTCTGTCTGATGGATATGATTGAAACCATGAAAGCGCCGTCCCCTGGATGCCAACACGCTTCTCCAAGTGGTGTAGGAGTATGCTGTGATCCAGTGTCAAAGGCTGCACTCAGGTCGAGAAGCAGCAGCAGTGATGTTGAGTCAGAATCAACAGTAATCAATAGGTCATTGATCACTCTGGTCAGGGCGGTTTCAGTTGAGTGACGGGACCGAAAACCAGATTGGAAATTATCGAAAAGATTGTTGTTTGATAAAAAGGCAGTGAGCTGATCAGCAACTACTCTCTCTAGCAGTTTGACATGAAAGGAAGATTGGAGATTAGTTGATAGTTGTTTAGAATTTGCGGATCAATATTGGGTTTTTTAAACAATGGTTTAATAATAGTGGTTTTGAAAGACGAGGGAACCGATCCAATGCAAATTGATGTGTTAATCATATGAAGGACGAGACTAGCTAAGAGTGACAACAGCTCCTTAAAAAGGTTGGACGGTATAGGGTCTAATATGCAGGTTGTAGGTTAGGAAGCAGTTACCAGGCTGGTAAAGGCATCAGGGGAAATTGTCTCAAACCATGAAAGGGTGCAGTTTGTCTGAATTACAGTGTGCACATCCATCAAAGGATTAGAGATAACATAGATATTGTTTTGGGAGGAGTGTGGACCAGTTACTTTGTCTCTAATTGATGCAATCTTAATTGTAAAGAATTTCTAAAAGTCATCAGCACTGAATGAAGAGCTATTGGCAGGGATGTTCTGTATGAGTTTAGCTATAGTGTCAAATAAAATCTAGAATAGAATAGATCGCATCAAAACTACTCATACTGGCAGCATTATGAATGTGTGTCATAAACACACATTTAATGAATAAAACTAATATTATAATATTAATATTAATATTAAACAAATAAAATAGTTATCTTGTTTCTGCAAAAACTGCAAAAATACTCCAGCAGCTCAATTCTGAGAAGCAAAACTTCACTTCAGCGTTTCCTCTGAGCATCTTGAGTAGTAAAAGCTGGAAAACATCAAACACTGCGGCTGAACCTTTGGATATTATCCCTCATTTGTTCCAGTGTAGTTGTGTTCAGGGTCGGTATGGAGAGTTTTGTTACAGCGACTACAGCACGTATGAGCACGTCAGGATTGTGTTAAGACAGACTTGAAAAAACAACCTGTCCCTAAAGTCAACCTTTGTTAAACTCCTCCAACTGTTCAAACCTGCAGAAACTGATAAACTGAACTGAATCTTCTCTGCAGTTCAGACTAATATGTTTCTATTTATATCTGATATCAAAGTAGAGAAAAGTGTTCAGAACTCACCAAGCCGTCGTCTCTCAATCTGCACCTGAGCTGCAGAATCACCTTTAATTTATATCCATGTACCTGGATCAGCTCCAGGCTCCTCCCCCTCTGATTTCACTGGAAATAGTCACATGACCAGACCTCGCCTGCGTCTTATCTGTGCAGCCACTCAGATTATCTGGTTGTTATTTCTGATTCTTGTTGTGTATTTAACTCAGCTGAAGGTCGCAGGAACACAGGTGTTTCTCAGTAAAATCAACAACTTCAAATTTAGTATCTAAAGACCTTTGTGATGCTAAATTATGAAGCTTTTGAGTTTTCATGGAACACTCAATATGTGTTTCGCCTTGAATCAGGAAGCTGTTGTAACTGAACTTCACATTGTCCAATCTGCCCCAAATTACTCATGTTTGATAAAAGGCTGGCTGTCGAGGTGGTGTCCAACAAACAACGTGGGCTTCATAGATAATTGGCAGACTTTCTGAAGAAAACCTGGTCTGATTAGGAGAGACGGTATACATCCCAGGACAAAAACTCCAACTAAACGTCACCACGGCGTGACAGATTTCAGTTTGTTCATGTTAATGATGAATCCTCCATAAAAGTAAAAGTTAGACACGGAGTTCCTGAAGGTTCTGTTCTGGGACCTTTACTATTCACTTTATATCTGCTTCCTTTAGGGAATATTATTCAGAAACACTCCATAAATTTCCATTGTTATGCAGATGATACCCAAATATATTTATCAATGAAGCCAGATGAACCCAATCAGTTATCTAGACTCCAAGCAGCCTTAAAGACATAAAGACCTGGATGACCTGCAATTTACTGCTAAACTCTGATAAAACTGAAGTTATTGTGCTTGGTCCTAAACACCTTAGAAACACATTATCTAATGATTTATCTAATCTAGATGGCATTACCCTGGCCTCCAGCACCACCGTAAGGAATCTGGGAGTTATCTTTGATCAGGATATGTCCTTTAACTCCCACATAAAACACATTTCAAGGACTGCCTTTTTCACCTTCGTAATATCACTAAAATCAGACACATCCTTTCTCAACAAGATGCAGAAACAATAATCCACATTTGTTACTTCTAGGCTGATTATTGTAACTCATTATTATCAGGCTGCCCTAACAGGTCTATAAAGACTCTGCAGCTGGTCCAGAATGCAGCTGCTCCTGTTCTGACTAAAACTAAGAAAAGAGATCATATTTCCCCATCTTAGCTTCACTGCATTGGCTTCCTGTAAAATCCAGAATAGAATTTAAAATCCTTCTTCTTATTATTATAATTTATGCCAACCTGCACCACCTTTGCTGTAAAATGTCTTAAAAATTAACTGTTAAATTCCTGAAAGTTACTCAGAAAATCTTGTTCTCTCAACCCAACCGGTCAAAGCCAATGGTCTAGACCTGCTCCGTGTAAAAGTGCCCTGAGATGACTTTGTATTGTGATTTGGGGCTACATAAATAAATGTATAAATAAAACTGAATTGAATTGAAAAGTCCAGGCCTGAACACATCTACACATCAATACTGAGTCATAGTCATAGCGCCACCTACTGACAACAGGAAGTCAGCTTTATATGACGATTTACATGAAGTTTACATGATGTGATCAACACATGATATACGCAGCCTGTCCTCACTCCCAACTCCTCACATACTGAAGCTTAGTCAGGACCCAGTGGCATCACCTTTCAACGCACAGTATCACAGCAGTCATTGTTAAAAATAATTATATTTTATGATGTGACAATGCAACGCTTTAGGTCTGGTTAGGTTTAGACACAAAAAACACTTGATCAGGGAAAAATCATGGTTTGGGTTAAAATAATAAATAAAACAAAAACAGCAAGGTGGTCTCGAACCATGTAAACCATCCACCTCCTAATGAGAAAGTCAGCTTATATAGATGTCATGAAATGTTGATATGATGTACAGTGTACATATTCAACATATCTGTGGTTTGTAGAAACATACAATGCCAGCATTTTGTTCTGACGACCACGCTGAAATTTGTCACCTTATTTAGACATCATCTGTCTCATAGCATCTATTTTAGATGTTGTGGGAGCTCAGTAGAAGTCTATCAGACTACCCTGCATGTTGAAAAATGATGCTAAAGGAGTACCTAGTGCATTAAAAAGTGACGTCACGGGGTCCTTACCAAGCCTCAGTATGTGAGGAGTTGGGAGTGACTACAGGCCAATGAGAGGCCGCCCTGACAGTCTGGAGAAGTGTTACTGATGACATCAACAAATTCACTGAGTCTGTGATGGATTTACTTTGTAAAACAACAGAAGCAACTTTACACCATCCTGGTGCCATAAACACACACAGCTGCAGCCTGGAAACACTTATAAAGCAGCAGACTGCAAGAGAGCAGCAGAGGAGGCGATAAGGAACTGAAACTGAAATACCTCATGTTTGTGGGAAAATCCCACAAGAATGAGTCATTCTGAAAGTCATTCCTTTCAGCTCTGAGTGTGACATCAGGACCAGACGGAGTCAGCAGGAAGCATCAGACTATCTGCTGATGTTCACAGTGATATTCAACCTGTTCCAGGCTGCACATATGATTGATTGATTTCATTTCTCCTCACTATGCATTCTTTGATCTGCTGGCATCGAACTAAACGAAACAACTACCTTTTTTCTATAAGCAGTAGTGATGTTAGGAAGGAAGAGTAATGATCAATATCTGATTCTTAACAGCGTCTGCAGCATCTAATCTGAGTCACACTCAGTGTCAAACTGTCATTATATTATTAACCCTGATTCACCAAATACAGAATAAAGCCATATTTATCCTTTGGTGTTTTTACTAATAGAACACAACTGATAACTTCATCAATAATAAAACAATGAATTGCAGTCCATTACAGATGAAAGTGTTATTCATTCTTTTTTAGTTTCTTCCTGTGAGTTAATACTTGTGTGTTTGTGTTTTTTTGGGATGTAGCTGCAGAAGAGCTGGAAACCATCAGCAGAACTGAACTCTTTATTATACAAATGTTAACTTTCTGCATGTCAGCAGCAGTGCTACAGACGGAGAAACTTGTCTCTGAGTCTTGTCATAGCTGTTTGTATCTACTGAGGGGATGATGTGACGCTGCAGTCTGCCTCAGAAACAGCTGCTGTTGAAGGAAACTCTAACAGGAGACATGTGAGGTGTTGTAGCTGCAGCTGTTTACTGTGCAGCAGTGCTTCATGTGGATGATCAGACCTGATTAACATGAGTCAACACATCTGGCTGCACAGTCATATAGAAAATGATGAAGGAAGTAAGTCAGATTTTATTGTTGAATCGTATCGAGTGTTTTGGCACAAGACTGGTAGTTTTGTTTGGTAATGTTCAAGGTTAACTGATTGGTCTGGTTTGATATGAGTTTGGCTCCATTACTGTAAACACATGTGAGCTTTAGTGGCCTGTTTGTTCTCTGCTCTGAACTCTTTGCTTCATTAATTAAAACCTCAAAATTAATTTAGTTCACTAGTTTTATTTGTATGAGCAAAAGCACAAAGTGTGCTTGGATTGAGAAACCTTGCAAACAACAACCCTTAGATGAGATTCCAGTGGGTTATGTTTTATAGGAATGTTGGGCTGATGACATAACGGCGACTCTTAATACAAAAATATACATGATACAGTGGAAACTGTTGATATTGATCATATCTGTCAGGGTCAAATTGATCACTGTAAGGAGATGATTATTATAAACTTGTTGTAAAATTCTGTTTCTTTTTCTTAATTTCTCATTCAGATTACCATCTAATTAACATTTGTATATTTATTACATGAATATAAAGTAATGAAACTAGCAGCTTTTATTGATTGTTTAAATACACAACAGCTGTTTAAACGTTGTTTCACTGCATTTCATTGTTTCGTCTTTGGCAGTTTATCAGAAGTTTCAAGGACACAACGTTTGTCATTGAGAGATTTTCTGCAGTAGCAGCTTCAGGTCACCAGCCGGCAGCAGATGGTTGTTTAGGCTGCAGAAGGCCGCAGTGAGAAAGTTGAACCAGAATCAACTTTTGGAGAAACGCATACTGGCATGAAAATGTTAGTGTTATCTTTATTGCCACTGAACTACAAACACAAATGGATCTTAGCTGATTGATTATCTATCAAATATATAATCATATAAATGAATTCTGAGGTGGCAGCAACACTTGAAAACTCACAAAAATTTGCACATGACGTCTGATATGGGTCTGGGGTTCATGTGAAGTAAATGAAGAAGTGCCTTAAACCTGCATTGTCTCTTATGGCCAGCAGGGGGCGACTCCACTGATTGTACAGAAGTCTGATGACTTGTTAGATTTATTACCTCAGTAAACATTTTCTGAAACAGGAGCAGATACTCATGTTTATTGTCTAAAGAATATGTTATACTGTCAAAGTGAACAATATATATGAAATATGGTCTGTTTTCATTTAACATGTTCCACTGCTGGTTCCCTACAGCTGAAGACATGAATGAAGAGGAGGAAGGTTGTGTGTTAATTAAAGCCACCTGTTAGGATGAAGAATGTGGGATGTTCTGTGACGCACGTCTTCATGTTCAGATACATGAACATTTAATTTTATACATCAGGAACTCTTCAGATCCACATTTGCAAATGTCAACTCTGGTTTTTGCAATAAAACTCTGACAGTTTGCTCTCCACGATGAACATGATCTGATTTAAACATATTTTTCAGCTCTGACGGCTTTGTGACTGCTAGATTAGAGTCTTGATTTATAAAGATCAACAGATTATTGTTTTTATGTCCTGACAGCTTTCATTTACATTTTCTAATTCTTCTTTAAATAATTGATTTGAAATGTAATAACAATAACTTATTTCAGCAGTCAAAGTGTTGAACACTAAATCAAAAAGAAGAACTTTACATCAGGAAACTCAGACTGTTGTAATGTTCTCTTCTGCCATCTAGTGACTGTTTGTAGGAACTGCAGTGTGAACCCAGCTGCTCACAATCAAACAAAACAGCCTGACTGTAACATCCAGAGCTGCTATTTTTCTCATTATTTGAACAGTTTGGAGCTTTAACAAACTAATAACTGAATAATAAACAGTGTAACACGTAACCACACTATTAACTATTAAAACATTTTTACTGACATTTACATTTTCAGATTCTTCTTTAAGAAGATTATGGGAGTATGTTGACACCCTCTGCTGGAGAACAGAGTCTAAAAAGATAAAGTCACACTAAACAGCTGTTTCAATGTAGTGGAAGTTCACATGTGACACTTCGGTGAATCAACAGACAGAAAAGTTACTGTGATGTTGTGCTATAACTTTCATGAAATATTAAAATGTTCTTAGATTTAAATTAATATCTACTTTTAATAAAATTCAACCTTACTTATCAGGTTTTACAGTAATTTGCATTAGTTCTTCTGACATTTGAAAAAGAAAGAGGAACAGATCAAGGAAAGAGGAAACAGCACGTTTCACCATCAGTCACAAGGAGTGATGACAACATACCGAACACACCGTCACGTCACCGACGGCGGCAACAGACGAGGAGGATGGAGCAGAAGAAGCCAGAAGACTCCAGCAGGTGTCAGTTACCTTGTTAGTGGGGTTTTGTTTGGTATTTCTTCCGTTTATTATGCATTTGATCTGCATAAGACAACAGTCATTTGTGTTTGTGTATGTAAATATCAGTGAGGTTAAATTATAAACTTTGTTAACTGTGTGATGCTTTTGGTAGAGTCGACAGACGAGCCTTTAATTCATTACAACAGCAGATTGAAATCATACAGAACACCATCCAGTATGATATTTGTTGGTAAAAGAGGTTTACACTTAAGTATTTAACCAGTATAACCAGTTTTTTAGTTTTTAAATGAAAAATCAGTTCAGTAAAAATTAAAAATGTTTGATCAAATTAACATTTAAGCAGTTTCATGTTTTTGGTTAGGTTAAACTAAACTTGATGATAAATATCTGATCAATATTCAATGACTCCTATTAAAAAAGTGAAGAGAGCAGCCAGATTTATATTTTAATGCAGGTTTTATTTTCAAAAGTATAAAGAATAAACAAACATTACGTCACGTCACAGTTCATCATCTCAACAACTTTGCTGATTGTCTTCATGTTCTGTTCGACACTCTGTGGTTTAAAATAACGTGCACTATGACAGCTTTGGAACCAAATCAGGACACACTTTGAAAACATATTAAGTCTTTGTTTAACTGGTTATTTTACATTTAAAAGCCCCGTTATCCCAATTCAAAGCCAACTTTACATTCTTTTAGTGGCATTTTGCTCCGAGCCCCCGTTCATTTCCAACCCTGGTCGCTTAAAATTTCAACTTTGTAACTTCACAAGTTGAAAACTTGCACCTTGATGACAGGTTCGTAACTGTCTGACATGGTGGCTCTGATGGTAACAAGATTACTTTTGTAAGTCACACTGCCGTCTGCTGCAGCTGCACCTCTGGCAAACCCTGCCTCTGTTTCTTTGGCCATCAGATGATGAAGATCAGCATCACATTTTTTGCACATGTCAAAGACTCCCACTGCAAATGAGTTAAAGGACAAGTTAAAATCATAAGGATTATCGAACATGACAGCTACTTTTCCATCATATTTCTTTGTGGATCCTTTCCTGAGATCGTAGGTGAAGACTCCAACAGCTCCACGGGCTGTGTCATGAGTCTTGATGAACAGAGCGCTGCCGGATTCAAAGGGGCCAATCGTCGGTGGCAAAGGAGTTTTACAGGATCCACTGTGAGTGTACCAACTGGTCACAGAAACAAGAGAAACATCTTAGTAAAGACAAAAGATGAATTCGTTTTGAAGCGTCCAGTACAGATGTAATGTGTGGAACTGAAGACGGAGGGAAAGTGCTTCAAACCTTTAGACAAATTAGACACTGTTTATCATTTCATACAACTCTATCCTTTATAAATGAAATGATATTTTCTCATAACCTCTTGGTCTCAGGCATCAGCCTACACCATTAAACCACTAACAAACCTTTATAACCAAACTATCAAAGTTCTGGCCAAGAAGAGATTTCATCATTAAAATATTCTAATTTCATTTATTCATTTTATTAATTACTCAAACCTCACATTTAAATGTCTCCACCATCTAGCTCCACCCATTTTCAACACTTTCATAACTAGACTTCACTACACTGCTACTAACAACTGAAATACACCAGAAGGAAACTGTAGAGTTAGACACTCAGACTTCCTTTAAAGGCACAACCCTCTGAAATAATGTTTCCTACAACAGTCAAGTCCGGGTTAAAACTTGTCCAGAGGTCCGTTTCACAAAGCAGGTTTATCGAGAACTTTGAGTTTGGTAACCCGGAAATGAGGGAAACTCAGAGTTTTCCGTTTCACAAAGCGAGGTAACTTAAACCAGAGAAAGAGGGGAAACTCTAGCCTGTTACACAAAGAGGGGTAACTTAACCTCTCGGTCAGTTACCGTAGTAACAGACTCTGTGACACTAACCTGGTCGGGAGCAGGTTTTTATCAATGAACCTGGAGTTTCTCTCTCTCTCCGCCCTCTTTCAGAGCCACACACTGCGTTTCATTTCCTCATTCATTCAGTCAGCAGGTGAGTTTTAGCAAGTTTGTTCTAGTCCTGCTGTCTGTTATTTAAAATTAAAAAATAAAAATCAGTCAGTATAGACTATTAGAAGTCCATCAGTCACAGCAGGTCGTGACTTTTTTCACTAACATCTCTCCGTGGATGAAGATGCAGCATTACTGCGGTCTGGAGATAGATGTTATCAGACCGCACATAGATGATCAAGCATTTCCAGACAGTTATCTGTTAGAGTCACAGTCCATCAACTATACAGACCTACACAACCTGATCCATCTTTACATGCGTTTTAAATAGGCTTAATTATTTAAGAGAACATGTTATATATGAGACATTTATGTGTATGAATCCAGCATTATGTTGGGGATAAAACAACTGCACAGTCAAACAGCCACGTAATATTTACCTTACAATGTAAAACGTGGTCAAAATGAGGTGACATGAGATTATGCTGAAGTCTTAACTGTTTATGTTTTTATATTTCATCCTAAACTGCTGCCAAGTGCGCTTCTCCTCTGCGGGATTGCACCTAAATGAAATAAATTAATGTTCTGCCATTCAAACAGTTTCACTGTAATATTATTGTGACTGCAAACATTTAAACATTTAAACTTACACACTGACCCGAGCAGCTGCAGCAGTGTTGCTCTTCTTTTTGAAAACGTGTTCAAACTCGCCGTATGAGCGCATTAAGATTTCTCATTCTAGTGGAGTGAAAAACGCCGCCCTCCGCTTCCCCGTTGCCATGGTGACTCGTCAAATCGGGGCTCCATTGATGCTTTTTATAGTTGTGGTGCTTAACTCCAGGTGAAACTACTCCGAGTTGATTAAACTGTTCTGGAACAGAAAACTCAGAGTTTCATATCTCAGAGTTCAGGATTAAACTCAGAGTTCAGGATTAAACTCAGAGTTCAGGATTAAACTCAGAGGTCAGGATTAAACTCAGAGTTCAGGATTAAACTCAGAGTTCAGGATTAAACTCAGAGTTCAGGACTAAACTCAGAGTTCAGGATTAAACTCAGAGTTCAGGATTAAACTCAGAGTTTGTTGAACCTGCTTTGTGAAACGGACCCCAGAACTGTAGAATTGCTGTTGCTGCTAGTCCCATATTTGTTCTTGTTGTGTTGTTTGCAGTTGCAGTTCTTTTTCACTGTGTATTGAATTGAATTATCATGACACCAACTAGTATTATTTGTTCATGCTAAAGTATTTTGTGATGTTTTGTTTATTTGTATGTTTGTGTGTTGTGTTGTCATGGATGGTTGCTGATCTTGCTTTATTAATATATGCACTGATTTTCAACTGTAACATCTCATTTTAATGATTGATTGACCCATCAAAGCCCATCAAGGGACTGGTGTTGGAAATTAGTGTTGGCTATATGCACATGTACACAGTTTACTATTTACACTAATTCACTGAGAACAACTTCTTTATTCCAGTTCAAAAGAAAGAAAACTAAACAATAATAAAGAAGTTGTTGCTGTGATTCACTCAATGTTGATATTGATTCTGATATCCCCAGGATCATTAGGAAAGGGTCTACGGGGTCAAATAATGTAAGAAAGAGACAGACTGGGAGAACCTGAAGTGTGTACTCACTGTGGGTTACACAGGATGTACTCAGAGGTCTTATTCTCAATCTCAATGCTGCACTGACGATGAGTGTTCCCCATGATGTCTTCAACCTGAACAGCAACACAGAACAGGAGACACTTTTTGTACTGATTAAAATTTAACATATCAGCAGACAGCATTGGCTTACTTTTGTGCCTGTTCATCACAGAATAAAATAGAACACAATAGAACAGAATAATTCAATTCAATTTTATTAATTTAAAGTGTAGAATCACCATGGCAACATGGTCTCAACACACTTCACAGTTAAAAAGAACAACATACAGCAATCAATTTACAATAATAACAGTAAAAGTGGAACAACCACATTAAAACATAAATGTTAAATAGATCACGCAGTGAGAGAATAGATCTGATTTTGGCAATATTACTGAAATGATCAAAGATCACTCCAAGGTTTCTGATGGTGGAGCTTTCAGAGATTATGCAGTCATCAATATTGACACTCAGGTTCTCACGCTGATGTTCATGTTTGGGTGGTCTGATAACTAGCAGCTCTGTTTTATCAGCATTTAGCAGAAAAAAGTTTGTGTCCATCCACCTTTTAATTTCTGAAAGACATGCCTGTAAATTTAGGAGCTGGGAGAGGTCATTTACAGGAACATATAACTGCGTATCATCTGCGTAACAATGAAAGTTAATACCAAATTTGTGAATGATGTCACCAAGGGGAAGCATGTAAATGGCAAAAAGCAGAGGGCCAAGTACTGATCCCTGGGGTACACCAAACTTTACTTCAGAAGATTCAGATACTGTGTTATTATAGAATACACGTTGTGTTCTGTCTGATAGATATGATTGAAACCATGAAAGCGCCGTCCCCTGGATGCCAACACGCTTCTCCAAGCGGTGTAGGAGTATGCTGTGATCCACAGTGTCAAAGGCTGCACTCAGGTCGAGAAGCAGCAGCAGTGATGTTGAGTCAGAATCAACAGTAATCAATAGGTCACTGATCACTCTGGTCAGGGCGGTTTCAGTTGAGTGACGGGACCCAAAACCAGATAGGAAATTATCGAAAAGATTGTTGTTTGATAAAAAGGCAGTGAGCTGATCAGCAACTACTCTCTCTAGCAGTTTGACATGAAAGGAAGATTGGAGATTAGTCGATAGTTGTTTAGAATTTGCGGATCAATATTGGGTTTTTTAAACAATGGTTTAATAATAGTGGTTTTGAAAGACGAGGGAACCGATCCAATGCAAATTGATGTGTTAATCATATGAAGGACGAGACTAGCTAAGAGTGACAACAGCTCCTTAAAAAGGTTGGACGGTATAGGGTCTAATATGCAGGTTGTAGGTTAGGAAGCAGTTACCAGGCTGGTAAAGGCATCAGGGGAAATTGTCTCAAACCATGAAAGGGTGCAGTTTGTCTGAATTACAGTGTGCACATCCATCAAAGGATTAGAGATGACATAGATATTGTTTTGGGAGGAGTGTGGACCAGTTACTTTGTCTCTAATTGATGCAATCTTAATTGTAAAGAATTTCTAAAAGTCATCATCACTGAATGAAGAGCTATTGGCAGGGATGTTCTGTATGAGTTTAGCTATAGTGTCAAATAAAATCTAGAATAGAATAGATCGCATCAAAACTACTCATACTGGCAGCATTATGAATGTGTGTCATAAACACAGAAACACAAATTTAATGAATAAAACTAATATTATAATATTAATATTAATATTAAACAAATAAAATAGTTATCTTGTTTCTGCAAAAACTGCAAAAATACTCCAGCAGCTCAATTCTGAGAAGCAAAACTTCACTTCAGCGTTTCCTCTGAGCATCTTGAGTAGTATAAGCTGGAAAACATCAAACACTGCGGCTGAACCTTTGGATATTATCGCTCATTTGTTCCAGTGTAGTTGTGTTCAGGGTCGGTATGGAGAGTTTTGTTACAGCGACTACAGCACGTATGAGCACATCAGGATTGTGTTAAGACAGACTTGAAAAAAACAACCTGTCCCTAAAGTCAACCTTTGTTAAACTCCTCCAACTGTTCAAACCTGCAGAAACTCATAAACTGAACTGAATCTTCTCTGCAGTTCAGACTAATATGTTTCTATTTATATCTGATATCAAAGTAGAGAAAAGTGTTCAGAACTCACCAAGCCGTCGTCTCTCAATCTGCACCTGAGCTGCAGAATCACCTTTAATTTATATCCATGTACCTGGATCAGCTCCAGGCTCCTCCCCTCTGTTTTCACTGGAAATAGTCACATGACCAGACCTCGCCTGCGTCTCATCTGTGCAGCCACTCAGATTATCTGGTTGTTATTTCTGATTCTTGTTGTGTATTTAACTCAGCTGAAGGTCACATGAACACAGGTGTTTCTCAGTAAAATCAACAACTTCAAATTTAGTATCTAAAGATCTCTGTGATGCTAAATTGTGAAGCTTTTGAGTTTTCATTGAACACTCAATATGTGTTTCGCCATGAAACAGGAAGCTGTTGTCTGCCCTACATTACTCATGTTTAATGAAAGTCCAGGCCATGGACAACAGGAAGTCAGCCTTATATGCCAAACATCATGTTATTTACATGAAATTTACATGGTGTGGTGGACACATGGTAAACACAGCCTGTACTCAAAGTGATGCCACTGGGTCCTGACCAAGCTTCAGTATGTGATGAGTTGGGAGTGAGAATGTGTTGGACATACAACATGATGTATAATTAGTGGGTGTTATCTATTGCCAGGTGACATTCAATAAATGTATTACTGCATTAATGACCCACTTAGTAAAGACATTATCATGCAGATACTATGTAATATTTAAAATATGTTAATTTCAGCCCACCCAATGGGAGTTTTGACAGTCAGTGATGCAATGGAGTAATGTTTTGATGAAGGCATCCCTGCAAATGTTTGCACACATACAGGTAGACCATTCATACAAAGGCTTCACACTAATTCTACTGGTCAACAGTCAGCTGAGGTAACACACCATCAGAAAAGCATCAGCAATGGCTACGATGATTTCCTAATTATTCAACATGTTGGTCAGGCCTCAAGTAAAAACAACACGTTCTGGTGAGAAAAATGACAAAAGCATTGATGCCATCAGTGAGTGGAAGATTAAAATTCTGACTCACTGAAATACATGAAAATGGAAGAAGATTATAAATTTAAAGAGTTGAAACTCAAAGCTGAATGTTTCACATGTGGCCCTAACCCTCTTCTTGTACATTAAAGATACAAATAAGATTGATTGAACTAAAAGACATTTGTGCTGCTAGTGGGTTCAACAAATCTCACAAAATTATATAAACTGATTCACAACCATTATTGTCATTAATGTAAGATCAGAACCATCTTTTCCAGCAATGAGCTGAAAGTTCCAGTGAAAGATGATGAAATGCGTTGGATGCTGATGAAGAAGACTGAGTCACAATATACTGTACATATAAGTGTCCTCATAATCTGCAGATAGAGCTGAGAGTGAACGCAGAATCTGTAGTTTCATTACAGAAGCTGAAGTCGATGATGGAGACTCTAGTCAGCAGAAAACATTTATAATGAAAGCAGCCTGCAGCACAGTAGCTATAGCTGTTCAGTGTGAACTCATGCACAAATCCAGAACCAGATGATCCCACAGACTGACCCTGAGCTCTGAGCCCCTACTGATCCTCCAAAGGTTTGCTGGCTGTCATTTAGTTTGTATTCATTTTATTAAACAAAATCTATTGTGGCATAAAAAACATGTAACAGGGCCTCAGGATGAAGAACCGGTGCAGGACCTACTGAAAGGAATCTCATACTGAGCTTTGGTGGGGTATCTGACCAGGAAAAGTAGCAATGAATCAATTTAGAAACAATTCTTCACCACAGCGAAGCTATAAATTGTGTTCAGCTGTACAAATCAGTTTTGTATTAGTTTTAGTTCTTAATCTAATCAAGATAGTGTAAGTATAGTATTTATGCAGCTAACAGCTCTCAGTCATTACATGGTAACATGTGGAATGTGACAAAGCTGACTGGGAAACTCACTTGACTCACATGAAAGTAGAATGAAACTTTTCTCCTCATCATACTGATGATTGATTGCTTGGTACATTTCAGGATGATTTGCTTACTTGGAATGTAAGATCTAATACCTGCAAACTACAGCCTTCAGTCATCACCTGGTAACCTGTCAGTGGAGAATGTGTTGACGCCTGCTGGGAATCGTTTCTCCTCTGGAATGAAGAAATGAAGAATATTTCTCCACTTGCTTCCTTGATTCTGATCCAATACTGATGTCAATTAGCTGCTGCTGATTGATTGCTTGGTACATTTCAGGATGATTTACTTACTTGGAATGTAAGATCTAATACCTGCAGACTACAGACACAGAGACTATTATAATAAACTGGTTTAGAGTGAGAAGAAGAACAAGAGAGATTTTGATGCTGACACTAGAAACAAACAGGCAGCTCCCAGTAGGTATGTTCCTTCTTATTTGCATCAACACTGTTCACTCTCTGCAGGAACAGGTCATACTTTGGTCCTCTGTGTAAGAAACTTGCTCACAACAGACGATGACTTTATGGGTGAATAAGACAAATATATGGACAGTTATTAGTAATCATACTGCATATCCACCAGTCAGTGTTGTCCAACTCTTGGGAAACAACCAAAGGACCTAATTTTGAGCCAAATGTGCTACAACTGGAGAAGACATGATTGTGAAAGATTAGTCACCTGACAGTCAAAGGTCTGAGTAAAGGAGGGCTGCTGACTCCACAATGGAGGAAGCTTTTGTAGCTTATTAACTGTGTTGCACCACTTTTATTGTGGTATAAACTGCAGTAGAGATGGGAGCTGATGGTACAAATATATGAAAAATTAGAGCATCAGTTGTTTCAGTGAGTGTCCTGAAACAAGTCTAAATCAAGTGATGAAGCCTTAAAGAGTCTGCAGGTGTGATGTAATTACAGTGTGGGTAGTGGGTCGCTGTGGACGGATGGGCAAACAAAACATCAGAATATAACCAGACTCACTGGAAGCTGTGGGAGTTGTGTTGTGAGAATTAAAGTGAAACACAGTAACTTCCATATAATGTGATTCTCTGCCTCTCCTCGTCCTTCTGCTGACTCGTATCACAGTGATATGAGCCAGTATTTAATCCAATATGGACTGATGTTTTCAGTTCATATTGGATTAAAATGCTTAACTATCCTTCTCCAATGATATTTAATTTATCTCTAACAATATGAGAAGAATAGCAGTATCATAAGAATATATAGTATATAATGTGACAGTAATGGAGGATCTTCAGATTTGTGTCTGTTTATATATTTCCATCATGACGTTAATAACAGGAAGTGTTGGGATGTTTCTCATTGAATCATTATTTCTTAGAAAATAAAAAAATGAAGTCTCAAAATGTGGCATTCACAGACAGGAGGATCAGTTGGACACTACTGGAGTTTGCGTTGCTATGGAAACCGCATGCTCAACGACATTTAATGAAGTTTGTAATGTTAACTGTTCAGTTATGGGGATACCCTCTGGTAGTCGTGTGTAGGCTGGTTGTTACTGGTCTTTACTACTCAGATACTAAACAGATAAAGAAGGTTTAATTTAGTTTTTTAATCAAGAAACTTTGATTCAAGTCAGTCGTCCCACAGGTCTCCTTGTGGATTGAATGAATTGTGGTTTTTTCTATTTTTTGCTTCACACATATTTGATGCTATAAAGGAGGTTTTATTTTAGTGTTTTATTCATGAAACATTGAATCGACGAAGTAATCCTACAGACTAAGAAGACATCTTTATGAAGAAGTGAACTTTGAGTTTATAAGATTACAAAGAGGAAGTTTAAGGTGAAGGTGGATTCCCAAGAGCTGATTATCTTGAAATTCAACACCAATGTTATCAACTCTTTCTTTGTGAGTAATGTTGATAGTTTACTCAGTTTGTTTGCGTTAAGTTACACAGACAGTTTACATGAGGGCCATGTATTCAGCTGTTATCGCACTCTGAGTGATTGATAATCTATGAAATATATAATCATACAAATGTGCTTTTGAGCTGCTAGGAGTGCTGGGAAACTCTGCACATACATCAGAGGTGGTGTATATCTTGTGTGGGTCTGGGGTTCAGGTGAAGCTAATGTGGAAGTGCCTTAATCCTGCATCCTCTCTACTTCTCTCTAGATTTATTACCTCAGAAACAGCTTATACTCATGTTTATGTCTAAAGATTATGTTTAATGTCTAAATGAGCAATATATATGATATAAATATACAGAAATATAATATAACAGTGAATGTTCCACATGTTCCACTGCTGGTTCTCCACAGCTGAACACAGATAAAGTCATGAATGAAGAGGAGGAAGGTTGTGTGTTAATTAAAGACACCTGTTAGGATGAAGAATGTGGGATGTTCTGTGACGCACGTCTTCATGTTCAGATACAGTCATTTCATTTTATACATCAGGAACTCTGTAAATGTCAACTCTGGTTATTGCAATAAAACTCTGACAGTTTGCTCTCCATGATGAACCAGGTGAGGATGATGAGACGTGACGGCTCGTCACTGAGCAACCCTGTCTCCTCAAAATTACGTTCCCACACAACTAAATTGCATTCTCAATTACGTTTCTATGAAAACGTATTTTGTCGGCGATTACGTTTGTTTGTAACGTATCACGAACACGTTTCTAATCAACATATATTTGCTTTCCTACAATGCTATTAGCTATTTTAATTCAAACAACCTTTCTCTACATTAACATACATATATATTGGTGACAGGCTTACGCGTTTTTCTTAACAAACCTGGATTTGTCCTTTTTCAACGTGACGGTACTCATTTTAATTAATGGATTGATTTATAATTGCTGTGTATCTTGTATCTCCACTGACATCTGATGATTTGCGCATTATGACCGCTTTTTAAGTAACCGCCTGCCATCGCTGTGAAGAATAAAATGAGAGAAAGAAATGACGAACTCAAATTTTCTGGCCATTGTTGTCTAACCTCATAAGAAGGGACTGAAAAAAGAAAGAAATCCTAAATGTGTCAAAGGGAATTCCCAGTGACGTCATGCGTTGTAATGTCCCACATGTGTCTACATTGAAATTACATCTTCATTCTTGAAACCCCGACGTTGCAAGCAAGACGAGTTGGCGGCTTTTCAGTCCGCCAAAAGAGTAATTTGTAAAATGCTAGCGCGCACGCAAACACCCACCCCTCCCACCACCACACACACACACACACACACACACACACTCAAATATAAATGTCTAAAATAAAGCAACATCTTTACGTGTTCTGAACATAGATCATCTAGCAGTGTAATTACTAGTCCGGTTGTAGTAAATATTTGATATATTCAGTAGTTATGTTGTTTTATGAACCTATTTTACGACTCTACTTTACAAAACAGAAGAACTGCCATCCCAAAAACGCTGTTTATGAAACACTCACTAAAATATCTTAAACAAACCAACATCTTAACTTTTTGTTAACATAGATCATTTAGATGCAGTGTGATTATTAGTTCGGGTGTATTAAATATTTGATGTATTCAACAGATAGATCTTTTCACGACCCTATCTTACTACCCTACTCTACAACCAGAAGAACTACAACTGTGGTGCTTATTTGTATCAAGAAACATGGCGTGGCTCATGGGAATTGTAGTTTTAAAAAAATATTAGCGTTTTTAATATATTAGGAAGTTGTAAATACTAAATTGAGAGTACACTAGGGAGTTTAAGGGGACAATAAACACATTTGTGTAATCAGATTTTAAATATTTAAATGCTTTATGTGTGAAAATTAATTTGAACCATATTTTACCCATATCTGACAGCGTCCCCCATGTCTGTACCCCCTTTTGTTGATGAATTATAAGCCTTCAAATATACACTCAGGTCAAGGTTCAAAGGTCAGTTTTTCAAAGCAGGAGCCATGTAGGATCTTCATACTTATATATGTTAGTTTCCAGGTCAAGACCTTTCCAAAAATGTATTTAGTGTAGCTCTATGACAGAGTTTTAATTTTCACATGACACAAGCCGTTCCAGGCCTAGTTTCAGAGAGCACTTTGTGTGTGTGTGTGTGTGTGTGTGTGTGTGTGTAGTATGCAGTCAGACCAGTTGGACTGAATGTCAGTCACAGTAAAGTTCAGATGATGAAGTGTGATTAAAACATGAAACTTCCTCATGTGAACACAAACACTCAGCTGCTGTTTGAAGGTTTGAAAGCTGGACCTAGTTTCACAGAGCTTTCATTCACATTTCCTAATTCTTCTTTAAATAATTGATTTGAAATGTAATAACAATAACTTATTTCAGCAGTCAAAGTGTTGAACACTAAATCAAAAAGAAGAACTTTACATCAGGAAACTCAGACTGTTGTAATGTTCTCTTCTGCCATCTAGTGGCTGTTTGTAGGAACTGCAGTGTGAACCCAGCTGCTCACAATCAAACAAAACAGCCTGACTGTAACATCCAGAGCTGCTATTTTTTTCATTATTTGAACAGTTTGGAGCTTTAACAAACTAATAACTGAATAATAAACAGTGTAACACGTAACCACACTATTAACTATTAAAACATTTTTACTGACATTTACATTTTCAGATTCTTCTTTAAGAAGATTATGGGAGTATGTTGACACCCTCTGCTGGAGAACAGAGTCTAAAAAGATAAAGTCACACTAAACAGCTGTTTCAATGTAGTGGAAGTTCACGTGACGCTTCGGTGAATCAACAGACAGAAAAGTTACTGTGATGTTGTGCTATATCGTTCATGAAATATTAAAATGTTCTTAGATTTAAATTAATATCTACTTTTAATAAAATTCAACCTTACTTATCAGGTTTTACAGTAATTTGCATTAGTTCTTCTGACATTTGAAAAAGAAAGAGGAACAGATCAAGGAAAGAGGAAACAGCACATTTCACCATCAGTCACAAGGAGTGATGACAACATACCGAACACACCGTCACGTCACCGACGGCGGCAACAGACGAGGAGGACGGAGCAGAAGAAGCCAGAAGACTCCAGCAGGTGTCAGTTACCTTGTTAGTGGGGTTTTGTTTGGTATTTCTTCCGTTTATTATGCATTTGATCTGCATAAGACAACAGTCATTTGTGTTTGTGTATGTAAATATCAGTGAGGTTAAATTATAAACTTTGTTAACTGTGTGATGCTTTTGGTAGAGTCGACAGACGAGCCTTTAATTCATTACAACAGCAGATTGAAATCATACAGAACACCATCCAGTATGATATTTGTTGGTAAAAGAGGTTTACACTTTTCTACTTTTATTTCAAATAATGAGAAAAAACAGAGTTCAGTATTCAATGACTTATTTTAAAAAAGAAAGGTAGAGGTAAACTTATAATAAGAACATTTAATGGATAAAAATATTCCCAGTTTCAGATTATAACTGGGAATATTTTCTACCAGTTTAATGCAGGTTTTATGTTCAAAAGTATAAAGAATAAACAAACATTACGTCACGTCACAGTTCATCATCTCAACAACTTTGCTGATTGTCTTCATGTTCTGTTCGACACTCTGTGGTTTAAAATAACGTGCACTATGACAGCTTTGGAACCAAATCAGGACACACTTTGAAAACATATTAAGTCTTTGTTTAACTGGTTATTTTACATTTAAAGCCCCGTTATCCCAATTCAAAGCCAACTTTACATTCTTTTAGGGGCATTTTGATCCGAGCCCCCGTTCATTTCCAACCCTGGTTTGCAGATGCTTAAAATTTGCAAACTTGCACCTTGATGACAGGTGTGTAAGTGTCTGACATGGTGGACCTGATGGTAACATGATCACTTTTGTAAGTCAGACTGCCGTCTGCAGCTTTACCTCTGACAAAGTCTTTCTCTGCATCGTAATACATCTCATAATAAAGATCATAATCGCATGTTTTGTTCATGTCAAAGACTCCCACTGCAAACCAGTTAGAGTATCGGTTAAAATTAAAAGGATTAGAGAACATGACAGCTACTTTTCCATCATATATCTTGGTGGATCCATTCCAGAGATCGTAGGTGAAGACTCCAACAGCTCCACCCACTGTGCCAGAAGTCTTGGTGAACAGACCGCTGCCAGATTCATAGGGACCAACCGTCAGTGTCAAAGGTGTTTCACAGTGTCCACTGTAAGTGTACCAACTGGTCACAGAAACAAGAGAAACATCTCAGTGACTAAAAGACAACAGATAGATTCATTTTGGAGCGTCCAGGACAGATATAAGTCCAGGATGTGTGGAACTGGAGGAGGAAGGAAACTGCTAGTTTAGCTCCATTAAAAGGGAAATATTAACCTTTTACCAGATCCAAAGCTGCCTTCTTTCCCATATGTTTGCTGATGATACAGTCTTATTTGTGGCAGTAAAGACTCCTATAAACTATTACTGAAGCCAAACTAACAGGCAGCACACTGGCTGAACACGTCCTGTATGGATGCTGCTCTTGCTTAATGTTGCTTGTCATGTTATGTCTGCATGTTTAGTGATGCAGTGTTTGATGATATTCTGGTGTCAGCCACTTGGAGGCGCTGTTCAGATAGTTTGAGGAGTTGAGAATCATTAGAGAAAGAAGGGAGACAGAGAGGAGAGTCGATGAAAAAGAAAGAAGTGTAGTGACATGACTGAGCTGTACTCGAACCTGACTGAAGTTATGAAAATCTACATGCTTGTGACAGAAGCCCTTCGACTGCACTGTGCTCCAACGTGCGTGAGGGTGCGAAGGTCTGTTTCTTTGATCTTTCTGTCTCTCTGCCAGAGTGAAGCACTGGAGCCTATCTTTCAACCTGACTCAGCTCTACCTTGATGACTCGGACTCAGATTCGACTTGGGAAAGGGAGGGAAAACATAGCCGTGAATCAGAAAAATAATTATTAGGAAAGAGTCTACGTCAATACATCACAGCTGTCTCCTTCTCATCCCCAAAAAATTACATAAGAAAATACAGACTGGGAGAAGCTGAAGTGTGAAGTGTGTACTCACCGTGGGTTACTCAGAATGTACTCAGAGGTCTTATTCTCAATCTCAATGGTGCACTGACGATGAGTTAGTGACATGATGTCGTCAACCTGAACAGCAACACAGAACATGAGACACTTTTTATATTGATTATAATTTCACATATCAGCAGACACTGTGGGGCTGTTCATCATAGAGTAGAATATCCAGTCTTTAAGTGGTGAGATTTCATCGTTTCAAAATACTGTTTCCTGTAAAGTTATATAGTCTGGTGCAGATTACTGAAATATAGTTAAACATGCAGGCTGTAGTTTATCTTGGTTTCTCTAGTGTAGTTAAGAATCACCTAGTGTTTTAGTCTAAGTATCGTCTAAGCTAATGATACAGACACAAATGTTAGCATGTCAACCTAACGTTAAGCTAGTTAGCATTGCTCAGTAACAAGTAACAGTAAAATAAACACGGACTTTGAAAAAGGAAACATCAGCGTTAAGAGTAAAGATACCAAAGCTGTGATGTTACGTTAGTGAACTAAAGTTAATGTTTGAAGAACTTCCCATAAATTCATTTTTTTTATCCATTCAAACAACAATGGACACTGATGAAAGAACCAGTTTGGACCAGAAAACAGTATTTTATTTATATTTAAAGACCAGATATCTTCATTGTCCAACAGGGTAGAAAACTGTAATCTGTTCACCAAACCGTGAGGACACTCTACACACGATTCTTACAACCGAGACACAGCGAAGCAGTCAGTGTAACAAACACAGAGACACTGAAAACTGTTCATGTCTGTGGCTTAAAGCTCATCAGTCACTCTGCAGGTCAGAATACTGACTGCACTTTGAGATGAAGCACTTCTTAAATGTTTAGTTGTCAGAGTCGCTCTATAGCGTCTCCCAGAGCTCAAAGGTCAAACTGTCTGAACAGAGGATGGCAGCTCTCTGCTAGGATACTCCTCACTCTCTTCCTCATCATTTCCATAAATAGTTGATTCAAGGACTTTTGTAATTCATCAACTATTGGTCAGCAATCAGGACAATCCTGGAAAGTTTATTCTTAGATCTACAGTTGAAGTGATTGTACCAGGCTGGGAGATGATAAACCCTGTCTGCCTGCAGTGAAACAGGCAGCTCACAGATGGACAAGCTGATCAATCAATATAGAAAAATAAATTCAAAACACAAACAGCAGGATATTCAACATGTGGGCCTTCACAATAAACAGCTGTCTGTGCTAATCAAGCTTCATGATTGGTTGATGCTTTTATTTGCTGTGTGAAAACTCTGAAAAATCGACCTTGTTCTGAAAAAAATCATGTTGGTTTTTAGTCTTGTAATATTCGTGTTCTATGTGAAAATACTGATGACAAAAATTACAGTTTGAAAAAACATATTGATGTGTGAAGTTGAGAGAGCTGCACTGATCACCTGTCTGGTCTCAGCGTTTGGTTTATCTTTGATTCGTGACCCCTACAGTCTCCTGTGATTGGACGATGTTCCCTCTAAGAAGGATGAAGTGGCTCTCAGCAGTATCCTAACCTTAACCAATCAGAGCTATAACTAAACCTAATATTAGTAAAAGGCATATGTGTATGTGTATGTATGATAATGAATGTGTTGAATTGAAACCTAAATCTAGTCCATTAACAATTTCTACAAGTTTATTAACATATAAATTACCTGTTCCATTGGTTTGGTCTTACCTGTATATGAACTAATAATTTATTTACCTGTTCTGAGGGTCTCCTCTGCCTGCCTGTTGTCTGGTGTGGATGTGGATCCTACTGTTGCCTCCTTGACTTCCCTCTGTGGTGACTTCTTGACCTGTAAGATAAAAATACTAGATTTCAGTTGGAAATGTAGAATCACTAGTTATAGTGTTTCCTTGGTTTATTCTCCACTGCTGGATGGACCTCGATGTTGAACTGGTGTCTGTTGGATCGGCAGACCAACACTGGTCCCACTCAACTACTGAGGGACTCTTCATGGACCACCCTTGAATGATAACTTGTTAGATGCTACTTACCAGTTAAAAACAAAAAATATCATTATTTTTTTATATCACCAGTTATTTCTAACTGGTTTTAACTTGATGTGACGTTATAATGCAGCCAAATTGGGAGGGGTCCTTATTGATCTGGCTTCCTGGGCAGACGAACCAGGGTCCTCCTATCCTGAGATCTTTAAAATTTATATTGTTCAGTTTGACTTAAGGCCCCCCCCCCCCCCCCCCCCCCCCCCCTCTCTCTCTCTCTCTCGCCCACCCAGAGTTGGGGTCTGCTTTAGGTTTCTCCCCGTTAAACTGAACTGAATCTTCTCTGCAGTTCAGACTAATGTGTTTCTATTTATATCTGATATCAAAGTAGAGAAAAGTGTTCAGAACTCACCAAGCTGTCGTCTCTCAATCTGCACCTGAGCTGCAGAATCACCTTTAATTTATATCCATGTACCTGGATCAGCTCCAGGCTCCTCCCCTCTAATTTTATTGGAAATAGTCACATGACCAGACCTCATCTGCATCTTATCTGTGCAGCCACTCAGATTATCTGGTTGTTATTTCTGATTCTTGTTGTGTATTTAACTCAGCTGAAGGTCGCAGGAACACAGGTGTTTCTCAGTAAAATCAACAACTTCAAATTTAGTATCTAAAGATCTTTGTGATGCTAAATTATGAAGTTTTTGAGTTTTCATGGAACACTCAATATGTGTTTCGCCATGAAACAGGAAGCTGTTGTCTGCTCTACATTACTCATGTTTGATGAAAGTCCAGGCCATGGACAACAGGAAGTCAGCCTTGGTACATTTCAGGATGATTTACTTACTTGGAATGTAAGATCTAATACCTGCAAACTACAGACACAGAGACTATTATAATAAACTGGTTTAGAGTGAGAAGAAGAACAAGAGAGATTTTGATGCTGACACTAGAAACAAACAGGCAGCTCCCAGTAGGTATGTTCCTTCTTATTTGCATCAACACTGTTCACTCTCTGCAGGAACAGATCATACTTTGGACCTCTGTGTAAGAAACTTGCTCACAACAGACGATGACTTTATGGGTGAATAAGACAAATATATGGACAGTTATTAGTAATCATACTGCATATCCACCAGTCAGTGTTGTCCAACTCTTGGGAAACAACCAAAGGACCTAATTTTGAGCCAAATGTGCTACAACTGGAGAAGACATGATTGTGAAAGATTAGTCACCTGACAGTCAAAGGTCTGAGTAAAGGAGGGCTGCTGACTCCACAATGGAGGAAGCTTTTGTAGCTTATTAACTGTGTTGCACCACTTTTATTGTGGTATAAACTGCAGTAGAGATGGGAGCTGATGGTACAAATATATGAAAAATTAGAGCATCAGTTGTTTCAGTGAGTGTCCTGAAACAAGTCTAAATCAAGTGATGAAGCCTTAAAGAGTCTGCAAGTGTGATGTAATTACAGTGTGGGTAGTGGGTCGCTGTGGACGGATGGGCAAACAAAACATCAGAATATAACCAGACTCACTGGAAGCTGTGGGAGTTGTGTTGTGAGAATTAAAGTGAAACACAATAACTTCCATATAATGTGATTCTCTGCCTCTCCTCGTCCTCCTGCTGACGTCCTGCCTCAGCTGCTTCAATAAAAATAAGAAAATAAAGTCAAATACTGGCTCATATCAGTGATATGAGCCAACATTTAATCCAATATGGACTGATGTTTTTTAAATGGGACGGTGATGGGAGCTGAGCTGAGAGGTGCTGGTCACTTTGTCTCAGCTCAGCAGCACTGACTCAGTGATGTTGCAGCGTTAGTTCCTGTTTGGCTGTTTTTCTCACCTGCAGCTCACAACATTCACACACTGTCTTCAGACACTACTCACCTCACTGATCTCCACGTCATGTTCTTCTCGATCTTCTGATGTATTTGGTTCATTTAAGTTTGCTAAATAAATGATGTTCACATGTGAAACATGTCTGTCTTTGTCATGGCCTCATGAACCAGGTTGTGACACTCTGTGTACAAATCAAATCTTTAAATCCTTTATAGAACTCTATTTTTTGTTTCACACATATTTGATGCTATAAAGGAGGTTTTATTTCAGTGTTTTATTCATGAAACATTGATTCAAGGAAGTATTCCTACAGACTAAGAAGAAATCTTTATGAAGAAGTGAACTTTGAGTTTATGGGATTACAAAGAGGAAGTTTAAGCTGAAGGTGGATTCCCAAGAGCTGATTATCTTATCCAAGGTTATCAACTCTTTCTTTGTGAGTACTATTGATACAGAGGTGGTGTATATCTTGTGTGGGTCTGGAGTTCAGGTGAAGCTAATGTGGAAGTGCCTTCATCCTGCATCCTCTCTACTTCTCTCTAGATTTATTACCTCAGAAACAGCTTATACTCATGTTTATGTCTAAAGATTATGTTTAATGTCTAAATGAGCAATATATATGATATAAATATACAGAAATATAATATAACAGTGAATGTTCCACATGTTCCACTGCTGGTTCTCCACAGCTGAACACAGATAAAGTCATGAATGAAGAGGAGGAAGGTTGTGTGTTAATTAAAGACACCTGTTAGGATGAAGAATGTGGGATGTTCTGTGACGCACGTCTTCATGTTCAGATACAGTCATTTCATTTTATACATCAGGAACTCTGTAAATGTCAACTCTGGTTATTATAATAAAACTCTGACAGTTTGCTCTCCATGATGAACCAGGTGAGGATGATGAGACGTGATGGCTCGTCACTGAGCAACCCTGTCTCCTCAAAATTACGTTCCCACACAACTAAACTGCATTCTCAATTACGTTTCTTCAAAACGTATTTTGTCGGCGATTACGTTTGTTTGTAACGTATCACGAACACGTTTCTAATCAACATATCTTTGCTTTCCTACAATGCTATTAGCTATTTTAATTCGAACAACCTTTCTCTACTTTAACATACATATATATTGGTGACAGGCTTACGCGTTTATTCTGAACAAACCTGGATTTGTCCTTTTTCAACGTGACGGTACTCATTTTAATTAATGGATTGATTTATAATTGCTGTGTATCTTGTATCTCCACTGACATCTGATGATTTGCGCATTATGACCGCTTTTTAAGTAACCGCCTGCCATCGCTGTGAAGAATAAAATGAGAGAAAGAAATGACGAACTCAAATTTTCTGGCCATTGTTGTCTAACCTCATAAGAAGGGACTGAAAAAAGAAAGAAATCCTAAATGTGTCAAAGGGAATTCCCAGTGACGTCATGCGTAGTCACGTCCCACAAAATGAACCCCCCTCCTCGCCCCCCACAACACCCCCTTTTTTCGCTTTACTTCGTCATCTTCGTCGCTCTTTCAACAGACAGTGGATGGCTCAATGAACCAGACAGACTAGCGACCCCATGTGTGTCTACATTGAAATGACATCTTGATTCTTGAAAACCCGAAGTTGCAAGCAAGACGAGTTGGCAGCTTTTCAGTCCGCCAAAAGAGTAATTTGTAAAATGTTGGCGCGCACGCAAACACCCACCCCTCCCACCACCACACACACACACGAAAACATATAATGTCTAAAATAAAGCAACATCTTTACATGTTCTGAACATAGATCATCTAGCAGTGTAATTAGTCCGGTTGTAGTAAATATTTGATATATTCAGTAGTTATGTTGTTTTATGAACCTGTTTTACGAACCTACTTTACAAAACAGAAGAACTGCCATCCCAAAAACACTGTTTATGAAACACTCACTAAAATATCTTAAACAAACCAACATCTTAACTTTTTGTTAACATAGATCATTTAGATGCAGTGTGATTATTAGTTCGGGTGTATTAAATGTTTGATATCTTCAACAGATAGACCTTTTCACGACCCTATCTTACTACCCTACTCTACAACCAGAAGAACTACAACTGTGGTGCTTATTTGTATCAAGAAACATGGCGTGGCTCATGGGAATTGTAGTTTTAAAAAAATATTAGCGTTTTTAATATATTAGGAAGCTGTAAATACTAAATTGAGGGTACACTAGGGAGTTTAAGGGGACAATAAACACATTTGTGTAATCAGATTTTAAATATTTAAATGCTTTATGTGTGAAAATTATTTTTAACCATATTTTACCCATATCTGACAGCGTCCCCAATTGTTGACTATATTCACACAATAGCTGAGGTCCAGAGCTCTCTATAACAGTTGGTCCCATGTCTGTACCCCCTTTTGTTGATGAATTATAAGCCTTCAAATATGCACTGAGGTCAAGGTTCAAAGGTCAGTTTTCGTCATACTTACATATGTTATTTTCCAGGTCAAGACCTTTCCAAAAATGTATTTAGTGTTGCTCTATGACAAAGTTTTAATTTGCACATTTCATCGAAACAAGTCGTCCCAGGCCTAGTTTCAGGGAGCTTTCATTCACATTTTCTAATTCTTCTTTAAATAAATGATTTGAAATTTAATAACAATAACTTATTTCAGCAGTCAAAGTGTTGAACACTAAATCAAAAAGAAGAACTTTACATCAGGAAACTCAGACTGTTGTAATGTTCTCTTCTGCCATCTAGTGGCTGTTTGTAGGAACTGCAGTGTGAACCCAGCTGCTCACAATCAAACAAAACAGCCTGACTGTAACATCCAGAGCTGCTATTTTTCTCATTATTTGAACAGTTTGGAGCTTTAACAAACTAATAACTGAATAATAAACAGTGTAACACGTAACCACGCTATTAACTATTAAAACATTTTTACTGACATTTATATTTTCAGATTCTTCTTTAAGAAGATTATGGGAGTATGTTGACACCCTCTGCTGGAGAACAGAGTCTAAAAAGATAAAGTCACACTAAACAGCTGTTTCAATGTAGTGGAAGTTCACATGTGACACTTCGGTGAATCAACAGACAGAAAAGTTACTGTGATGTTGTGCTATATCGTTCATGAAATATTAAAATGTTCTTAGATTTAAATTAATATCTACTTTTAATAAAATTCAACCTTACTTATCAGGTTTTACAGTAATTTGCATTAGTTCTTCTGACATTTGAAAAAGAAAGAGGAACAGATCAAGGAAAGAGGAAACAGCACGTTTCACCATCAGTCACAAGGAGTGATGACAACATACCGAACACACCGTCACGTCACCGACGGCGGCAACAGACGAGGAGGACGGAGCAGAAGAAGCCAGAAGACTCCAGCAGGTGTCAGTTACCTTGTTAGTGGGGTTTTGTTTGGTATTTCTTCCGTTTATTATGCATTTGATCTGCATAGGACAACAGTCATTTGTGTTTGTGTATGTAAATATCAGTGAGGTTAAATTATAAACTTTGTTAACTGTGTGATGCTTTTGGTAGAGTCGACAGACAAGCCTTTAATTCATTACAACAGCAGATTGAAATCATACAGAACACCATCCAGTATGACATTTGTTGGTAAAAGAGGTTTACACTTACAACCAGAGGATCTGCGCAGAAATACAACAACCATGGTTCAATTATCAGCTGATTCCCTGAGCCGACAGATATTCCTACAATTGTCTAAAAAGTAAATATGATGTTGGTCTGATTAAACATGTGCAACCAGTTCAAATTGCAGCTCAATAAAGATCAATATCCATAGAAACCAGAGACTATATAAGGAACAGCACCAGTTTTAACTCTTGACAGCAGGAATTATTGTTGCATGTGAAACGTCACCAGTCAGAACTCCAGTATTTCCTGATTTCTACAAAGACCTGCAGACAGTGAATGCTGCAGGATATGCTCGAGCACCTCATCTCATCACATGCTCCATCACATAATAAGTGGATGGATGACTTAACGATCTGATCACAAACACACGAGGCCTGTGAAGTTAATGCAAGAAAACTGTTCATATAGTATAAATACAGCCCAACAGACCACAGAGACACACCACTGGTTAATGCAGAGTTGGAGCTGTTCAAAGACAGATCAGCATCCACAGATCAAAACACTGGTGTAAAAAGAACACGCTATGCTGTAGTAACACAACATGAGACACTCACAGCAACATACAAATGAACAAAGATAAAAACAGCTGCTATTTACACAGATATAGCTGGTAGCTGATTTACTGGATGCTCTAATGTTACCTGACCAGCTGGCGATAAACAAATGCAAGGTTTACATAAATAATACAGACTCTGTCTCAACAAAATTATTTTCACCAGTTTAATGCAGGTTTTATTTTCAAAAGTATAAAGAATAAACAAACATTACGTCACGTCACAGTTCATCATCTCAACAACTTTGCTGATTGTCTTCATGTTCTGTTCGACACTCTGTGGTTTAAAATAACGTGCACTATGACAGCTTTGGAACCAAATCAGGACACACTTTGAAAACATATTAAGTCTTTGTTTAACTGGTTATTTTACATTTAAAGCCCCGTTATCCCAATTCAAAGCCAACTTTACATTCTTTTAGGGGCATTTTGATCCGAGCCCCCGATCATTTCCAACCCTGGTTGCTTAAAATTTCAACTTTGTAACTTCACAAGTTGAAAACTTGCACCTTGAGGACAGGTTCGTAACTGTCTGACATGGTGGCTCTGATGGTAACAAGATTACTTTTGTAAGTCACACTGCCGTCTGCAGCTGCACCTCTGGCAAACCCTGCCTCTGTTTCTTTGGCCATCTGATAATGAAGATCAGCATCACATTTTTTGTTCATGTCAAAGACTCCCACTGCAAATGAATTAAAGGACAAGTTAAAATCATAAGGATTATCGAACATGACAGCTAGTTTTCCATCATATTGCTTTGTGGATCCATTCAGGAGATTGTAGGTGAAGACTCCAACAGCTCCACGGGCTGCGCCAGAAGTCTTGGTGAACAGACCGCTGCCAGATTCAGAGGGGCCAATCGTCGGTGGTAAAGGTGTTTCACAGTGTCCACTGTGAGTGTACCAACTGGTCAAAGAAACAAGAGAAGCATCTCAGTGACTAAAAGACAGCAGATTCATTTTGGAGCATCCAGTACAGACATAAGTCCAGGATGTGTGGAACTGGAGAAGGAGGGAAACTGCTAGTTTAGCTCCATTAAAAGGGAAATATTAACCTTTTACCAGATGCAAAGCCTTCTTTTGTCAGAGTTGTGACTCGACTCTAACTTGGACTCGAGCATTGACTGCGTTCGGACTCGGATGTTGAAGACGAGGACTCAAACTTGTTAATTGGTAAAGTAGTAATATATATCTGATTTTTTGCCGGTCAGGCACACAGCAGCAGCTGCAGCACAGAGATTGTAGACACACACATCGTTGGTGTGGAAGTTCTTTAGCGTGAGTAAAGAAGACACAAAGCTCGCGATTTTTAAAAGGTGGTGGGGAAACAAAGCTGTGAATTTTCTGATTGTTTAACAGTGGTTAATGTTCTAAAGCACAAATAAACACACTTACACCTCCACACAACCCTGCAGGAAGCTGCTGCATCGCTGGATTTGGTGTGAATGCAGCCTGAAGGATGACGAGTGGATCATAATAAAATTCCTTTACATAATTTAATCATAAACATTTATGGGCTATAGGGTGAGAGTGAAACTAATGCAGATATACACACACGCACAAGCCCTGTATATATACACACATGAAATAAATAAAATTAATAAATATAAGATTAAATAAATAAATAAATATTTTTTTATCAGTTTATCATTTACAACATTATTTATTCTTTCATTGTGAAACATGTCAGTAAGTTCATTCATCCAATTAACACCTGTGGGAACAACTTCTTTATTCCAGTTCAAAGGAAAGAAAATTAAACATTAAGAAAGAAGTCGTTTTGATTTATTCAATGTCAATATTGATTCTGATATCCCCAAAATTATTGGGGAAGAGTCTTCGTCAATACATCACAGCTGTCTCCTTCTCATCTCCAAAAAATGATATAAGAAAATACAGACTGGGAGAAGCTGAAGTGTGAAGTGTGTACTCACGCTGGGTTACACAGAGTGTACTCAGAGGTCTTATTCTCAATCTGAATGCTGCACTGACGGTTCCCCATGATGTCTTCAACCTGCACAGCAACACAGAACATGAGACACTTTTTATATAATTTAAAGCAACCACAGTCCAGTGTGTTCCTGGGGCCAGAGCAGGCGACATAGAATCAAATTTAAAACTGCTGGCTAAGAGTAAACGTAGATATGGTAATATTGTTATCCATGTCGGCGGTAATGACTCCCGGTTACGCCAATCGGAGGTCACCAAAATTAATGTGGAGTCGGTGTGTACATTTGCTAAAACAATGTGGGACTCCGTAGTTTTCTCTGGACCGCTGCCCAATCTGACCAGTGATGACATGTATAGCCGCATGTCACAGTTTAACCGCTGGCTGTCGAGGTGGTGTCCAGCAAACAACGTGGGCTTCATTGATAATTGGCAGACTTTCTGGGGAAAACCTGGTCTGATTTGGAGAGACGGCATACATCCCACTTTGGATGGAGCAGCTCTCATATCTAAAAATATGGCTGAGTTTATAAGAAAACCTAAACCATGACAACCCAGAGTCGAGACCTGGAGGCAGAGTTGCAGTCTTACACACTTCTCTGTGCTTCCATTAGATCAGTTACCCTAAACCACATAGAGACTGTGTCTGTCCCCCTAAACCACATAGAGACTGTGACTGTCCCCCTAAACCACATAGAGACTGTGACTGTCCCCCTAAACCACATAGAGACTGTGTCTGTCCTCCTAAACCACATAGAGACTGTGTCTGTCCCCTAAACCACATAGAGACTGTGACTGTCCCCCTAAACCACATAGAGACTGTGACTGTCCCCCTAAACCACATAGAGACTGTGACTGTCCCCTAAACCACATAGAGACTGTGTCTGTCCCCTAAACCACATAGAGACTGTGACTGTCCCCCTAAACCACATAGAGACTGTGACTGTCCCCCTAAACCACATAGAGACTGTGTCTGTCCCCTAAACCACATAGAGACTGTGACTGTCCCCCTAAACCACATAGAGACTGTGTCTGTCCCCCTAAACCACATAGAGACTGTGTCTGTCCCCTAAACCACATAGAGACTGTGTCCGACCATTTAAATCAATTAAATCGAAAATCAATAATAGACGAATCAATCATAAAAATCTAAAACAAATTAACATTCAGTCTGAAACTGTTCAGCAAAATAAAACAATTAAATGTGGTCTCTTAAACATTAGATCATGATCTTCTAAAGCTTTATTAGTGAATGATCTCATCTCAGATCAGCATATTGATTTATTTTGTCTTACAGAAACCTGCTATGTCATGATGAACATGTTAGCCTTAATGAATGCACTCCTCCCCGTCATATTAATACTCACATTCCTCCAGATACTGGCCGAGGAGGTGGAGCTGCAGCCATTTTCAACTCCAGCCTTATTGTCAGCTTTAGACCTAAATCTAAATGTAATTATAATTCTTTTGAAAGCCTTGTTCTTTATATTTCCATCCAACCTGGAAAACTGTACAGCCAGTTCTATTTGTTATAGTGTACCGTCCTCCTGGCCCGTACTCTGAATTCTTATCTGAATTCTCAGAGTTTCTATCAAACTTAGTCCTCAGTACAGATAAAGTAATTATAGCAGGTGACTTTAATATTCATGTGGACGTTGATAATGATAGTCTCTGCACTGCCTTTATCTCATTATTAGACTCAGTTGGCTTCTCTCAGTGTGTAAATAAACCCACTCACTGTCAGAATCACACCCTGGATCTTGTGCTGACTTATGGCATAGAAACTGAACATTTGATAGTTTCTCCTCAAAATCCCATTTTATCAGACCACCATCTGATAACTTTTGAATTTTTATTGGTAGATTACACACCATTAGACAAACATGTCTTCACCAGATGTCTTACTGATAGTGCTGCAGCTAAATTTAAGGAAACACTTCCATTAGTGCTGAATTCAATTCCTTCTATCAATACTGCAGAGGACTCTTATGATAACTTTAGTCCTTCCCAATTTGATAATTTTGTTGACAGAGCTGCAGGTGCTCTACAGCAAACACTCAACTCCATCGCTCCTTTAAAAAGAAAGATAATAAAGCATAAGAGGTTAGCTCCGTGGTATAACTCTGAAACCAGAAAATTAAAGCAATTATCACATAAATCTGAAAGGATTTGGCGTTCCACTAAATTAGAAAAACAGCTGGAGGTCAACTCTGAGACAACACACAAACACCAAAACTATCAAAGTGTCTAAAAACACAAACTACAAAAATACTCCCGATATCAAATCTGCTAAGAAAAACTTCACTTCAGCGTTTCCTCTGAGCATCTCGAGTAGTGAAAGCTGGAGCACGTCAGGACTGTGTTAAGACAGACATGAAAAAACAACCTGTCCCTAAAGTCAACCTTTGTTAAACTCCTCCAACTGTTCAAACCTGCAGAAACTGATAAACTGAACTGAATCTTCTCTGCTTCTCAGACTAACATGTTTCTGTTTATTTATGTTTTGACCGTTTCAATGTCAAAGTAGAGAAAAGTGTTCAGAACTCACCAAGCTGTCGTCTCTCAACCTGCAACTGAGCTGTAGAATCAGCTGGATCAGCTCCAAGCTCCTCCCTCCCTTACTTCTTTTGTCAGCATTAATTTGAGGTCACATTTATCTTTAAATATAATAAAATAATCAATTGTATTGTATGTTATCATTCACCTTGTAAAAGCAGCGAAAAGATAAAATGAAACACCTTTGACTTTAATACTTTATAATCATAAAATGACTGAATCTGATAGAAAAGTAAAATTCATTAAAGAAAGAAGTGATCAAAGAACAGAGTTACAAAAACTGCATTGTCCTGCATAGTCCTCAACTACATTATTAAATCATGAGTTTGTAACATGTTGATCTGGTGATCTGGTGATAATATATATAAAATTATTATATGAATTATTAAAATTCTAATATTCTATCTACAAACTGTATTAGGTACCTTGATATGAAAACAAGTGACACTCAATGATACCTTGACATGCTTTTAGTTTACCTTTATCCTAGACCTTATGTCACATACAAGCAAATAATGTTATCACACATTTGTTTATCCATTTGTCAATCGTCCACCAGGAGAGAGTAAAACATGTTGAACCATTTCCAATTTCATCTGTTTATGATTAACTTCTTGTTAAAAACTACAAACCAAGCCAGAAATCTTGGTGTAGTGATGGACTCAGATCTGAATTACAAAGTCAGCCGACTATCACTTGAAGAATGGATCAAGAATTAAAGGACTTATGTCTCAGCAGTATTTGGAAAAAGTGGTCCTGGATTTTTACTACTGTAACGCTGTCTTCACTGGTCTCCCTAAAACTTTGATCAGACAGCTGCAGCTGATCCAGACGCTGCTGTCCGAGTCCTCACTAAGACCAAGAGAGTGGATCATATCAATCCAGTTCTCAGATATTTACACTGACTGATTTTAAAATACTGCTGTTGGTTTATAAAGCACTGAATGGTCTAGGGCCAAAATACATATCTGATCTGCTGCTACATTATGAACCATCTAGACCTCTCAGCTTATCTGGATCAGGTCTGCTTCAAGCTTTCAGTTTTTATGCTCCAAATATCTGAACAAACTCCCAGAAACCTGCAGGTCTGCAGCGACTCTCAGTTCTTTTAAATCGCAGCTGAAGACTTTTCTGTTTGCAGCTTTTCATTAAACCACATTAAGGGTTAATATATTTATAAATATAAATAATTATAACTAATAACTAAAAATAACTAATAATAACTACACAGAGCGATCAATTCAGTTTTATCTATTCAGCGCCAAATCACAACACAAAGTCATCTCAGGGCACTTTTACATGGAGCAGGTCTAGACCACGCTCTTTAATTTACAGAAAGAGAAACCCAACAGTTCCCCCCATGAGCAGCACTTGGCGACAGCGGGAAGGAAAAACTCCCCTTTAACGGGAAGAAACCTAAAGCAGACCCCGACTCTGGGTGGGAGAGAGAGAGAGAGAGAGAGAGAGAGAGGGGGAGAGAGAGAGAGAGAGAGTCAGTCTAGGCCTATAGCAGCATAACTAAGGGCAGTCTAGGCCTATAGCAGCGTAACTAAGGACAGTCTAGGCCTATAGCAGCATAACTAAGGGCTGATCCAAGGCCAGCCTGGTCAGACCTAACTATAAGCTTTATGAAAGAGGAAAGTTTTAAGCCTACTCTTAAACATAGAGAGGGTGTCTGCCCCTCGGACCGAATCTGGGAGATGGTTCCACAAGAGAGGAGCCTGATAGCTGAAGGCTCTGCCTCCCATTCTACTTTTAAATACTGTAGGAACCACCAGTAAACCTGCATACTGGGAGACCAGTGCTCTAGTGGGATAATATGGTACTATGAGTTCTTTCAGATAAGATGGTGTCTGACCATTAAGAGCTTTGTAGGTAAGAAGAAGGATTTTAAATTCTATTCTGGATTTCACTCGAAGCCAATGCAGCGATGCTAAGATGGGGGAAATATGATCTCTTTTTTTAGTTTTGGTCAGAACATGAGCAGCTGCATTCTGGACCAGCTGCAGAGTCTTTACAGCTGATGTCTCTGCCTACATTGTGAGACCACTATGAATAAAGAGATTTCCTCACCTGGCACCTGTGTCTCAACTATCTGAATCCTTATGACCCACCTCTTTCAGCCACAACATAAGCAGTTGTTAAAGTGCTGTAACCCTAACATAGACATTAGCTATGTCATTGACGCCTATGCAGTCGTAATTTATATCATATCATACATTACGAAATCAGAGAGAAAACTTGTGCTATTATTGAGTAACTCCCCCCAAAAAAGCAACAAAACAAGGAAATCACTGCTAAAGAAGCATTAAAGAAGTGTTTATTTAGACAACAGGGATGTTTTTATCCAGGAGGCAGTGTATAGGCTAATGAACATGCATCTGAAGTGTTCCAGGAAGGTTGTATTTGTGCCGACAGGGAACAACATAGTGAAGATGAGTTTACCCCTCAGTGTTTTGAAGCAGAGAGTGGCTTGTAGTGAGGTTAAGACAGAAGATATGTAGATGACTGGCATAGTGGACATGTATAGTACATTTTCATAATAACTCAAACAGTGGTTAATGACATTAAATGGATATGACAGGACAATTTATACTATAATGATGTATTGACTCTTATAACTAATGCTTACACAAGATAATGTGATGTGACTGTATGCAGTTACCTGTGTGTATAATGGTTTGTGTGTGAATAACAATCAATTTCAGAATATTGGTGATGAAACTGTGACTTAAAAGTACATAATAAAATGTATTGTAGCGCAATTCAGTCCATTGAATCCAAAAATGGGTACCAAGTCCAGGTCCCCCCTGTCAGGCTCATTTCTATTCTGACACTTTTCCCTTAATACCTGTGTAGTGACGCTGCACTGGCAATGAGTTGGTGGCATGATGTCTTCAACCTGAACAGCAACACAGAACAGGAGAAATAAATCCACATACCAGCAGACACCATGGGCCTACTTTTGTTCCTGTTCATAACAGAATAGAATACAATAGAATGTATCTTTATTTTCCACCAGGATGGAAAAAGGAAACGCTCCACACATGATCCTTACAACAGAGACACAGTGAAGCAGTCAGTGTATCAAACACAGAGGCTTCTTAAATAAAAGTTTAGTTGTCAGAGTCGCTCTATAGCGCCTCCTAGAGCTCAAAGGCAGCAGCTCTCTGCCAGGACGCTCCTCCTTTTCCTCTTCATCATTTCTGTAAAGATTTGAATCAAGGACTTTTGGGGTTTATCAACTATTCTGCAGCCATTAGCATATTAATTAATAATTAGCAATCTGAAGAAGCAGCAAGAAAGAATCAATTTATTTTTAAAATAGAAAAAGTAAAATCACTTTATTGTCCCACTCACGGAAATTTGACTTGGACTGCACCATGCATGTCTTGACAATGACACAAACAATACAACCTTAGTTACATCTTTTCTTTTCTTTCTTCTTACAGTATGTACACAGATCAATGTAAACATTACTAGTCGAGAGATATTAAAGTTGGCAGAAAAACATGAAACTAAATTATCAGCAAATAGTCCTCAGTGAACTTAAGAAGTGAAATGAAAACATCTACAAAACTTATATTAACTGTCAAAACAACACAAAACAGTTCAGTAATGTAACAGTATTAACAGTAAACAACCTGCACTAAAGTAAAGTTTGTACAACACATTTCAACAACAATTCAAAGTGCTTTACAAAGATCATAAAGGGCATATAAAAGACATAAAAACAATTAAAAGTGTTACATTCAGAAATTGAAAAAGAAGCTAAAAAGGAAATAAAACAGATAAAAGAAGAGAATAAAAGTAACAGTGCAGCAAAGGTTCCAACAGAAACACATTTTTAACTCCAGCTGCATGTTTGGAAGAAAATTGTTACCATAATAATTTGAATGTTTAGTATTCAGTGACTAAATTTGAAAAATTGGTATCAAGTTGCTGATGAAATTAAATTTATTATGGCAGTGATTTTCTTCCAAACATGCAGACACCCCCCCCGCCCCCGCCCAAACACACACCTCCTTCCTCACAGTGGTGTTTTGTATTCCTGGTGGTAAGTTGTGTTGAGAAATGATGTTGCATTTCCTTTCGAAATTGAAGCGTTTCTTTAATGTACACACTGAAACAGCTGTTTCTGCAGTTTCTGCCACACATCTGGACTGTGAGACTCGTCGTCTGACTTCATCTCATCACTGCTGTGAGTCGACTTTCATCATGTTTTTCATTGATTTTACTTTTTTATATTTTTAATATAAATCTGGTGGAGAGTAGAGTCGAGTATTTCCATGTTCTGCTTCTTTATGTTAGGGATGTGTGGATTAATCATTAAACTATGGATACTGCTGAGGCTAAGTCTTGTTTAGTGCAACAAGTCCTCCACATTAATCTCCAGATCTGTGGTTTGTTCATGTGAGATCATGAGAACAACACATAGCAGAGTTGTCTAATCAGCAGCAACCAGCAGGATGACATCATCTGTCTGTGTTTTATAAAACCGTTGTGGTTCAGGTCTGGTTAGGTTTAGAGAAAGATGATGGTTCAGGTTGAAATGATCACTTTATTAAGATTAGAGAAACATGTAGTGGGTTAAAGTTACTAGGTAATGTTTTATTTTACAGGTTCTTTAATTTTATTCAATTCAATTCAGTTTTATTTATAAAGCACCAAATCACAACACAAAGTCATCTCAGGGCACTTTTACATGGAGCAGGTCTAGACCACGCTCTTTAATTTACAGAGAGAGAAACCCAACAGTTCCCCCCATGAGCAGCACTTGGTGACAGCGGGAAGGAAAAACTCCCCTTTAACGGGAAGAAACCTAAAGCAGACCCCGACTCTGGGTGGACGGCCATCTGCCTTGACCAGTTGGGTTGAGAGAGAGAGAGACAGAGAGAGAGAGAGAGAGAGAGAGAGAGATTTTCTGAGTAATTTGCAGGAATTTAACGGTTAATTTTTTAGGACATTTTACAGTAAGAGTGGTGCAGTTTGGCACAAATTATAATAAACAACTGAAAAAAGTGTTTTGTTGATTTAATTGGTAGTTTTTCTTCAACTGACAGAAAATACTTAGTTTTCAGTGTGTGGTTTTGTTTCAAACTATAAATCAGCATATTTGGAATATGTCTGGAAATTCTGTAATAAAATGGATTCACAAGCAGAGTAGTCGATTTTCAGAGTTTTATTCAAACTTCATATGCATATTGGACTCAGAGTCAGAGCCACAAGTAAAGTCAACCACTTAGATTTATAGTCATAGCCACATCACCGAATGGTCTAAAACACTCTGTGACCCTTAGAATACACAACCCTGACAGCTAAACTGTACTACAAAGTTATACTTTGGTCATCACTTATCAGAGTCTCTTCCTGGGGGAGTTCTGCCATCCATCTACCAGGAACTGAAAGTTGAAGGTCAACACAATTTCTCCTATAACACTTCTGCATTCTCACACTAAAAGAGGATTAGACGGTACTAAGTCTGATACAGGATTAATCTGTTGCTGCTGCTACAGTTGTTGAGGTCAAGTCAAGTCTGAGGTGAGTCATCTCAAGTCAAATTTAGTCGCTGTTATTTCTCAGAGTTTGGGTCAGGGTTTCCTCAGGTGCTCTACCCTCGTTCCAACCTTTTTGCCATGTGGGATCACCCCCCCGAACGAGTCCTCAGAAAGCCAAGATGACTCCCAAATGTCATTCGTGACAAATGAGAACTTTGTGACACCTGGGTGCATATGTTCTGGAAACTTTCTGACACCTGGTGCACAGCTTTTAGGAAAAACTTCAGATGTGTCCAAATGGAAAACTGTCCATGTTTAAGTCCACTGGGCTAATGACCCTGTTTCGTAGTGAAAACTGGGTTTGTGGAGAAAATGTGACCAAATTTAATGTTCCTGGGTTCAATTCAAGAACCCAAAAATGGTGCAGAAAGGGCAAACAGTTGCCAGATTTCCCAAATGTCAGAAGTGTCTATTTGGACCCTCGAGCCCGTTGCATCTGGACACGGGAAGCTGTCCACCTTCCATTCATCGTGAGTGCAGATTTTTGATAGGCTTAATGAATAGTACACTCAAATGGACACTTTTTCAAGTGAGTATATTTTCTCAGACAAATGTATGACTAACCTGGAATTTGCACCAAGCACCCACCATGAGACCTAAATCTGGCACAGAAAACACCGGACCTTAAATGGACACATTTCAAGTGCAAACATTTTCTCACAAAAACTTCACAGTTGATCAAAATTTCCCCCAAACACCCATCATGGTACCAATATTTGGCACAGAAACACTGGAACTTTGGACTGCTCCAAAAGCAAACGTCTCCCTGAATCATTCCTTGGGGGTGAAACCAGGTCAGACTTGAAGAACAACACCTTACACTCAGATCATATGTCATTTTTCTACTTGTAGCTGAACAGGGACCCAACAAGAGAGTGATAAATGGGCTAAAAGTGGCCAATATACACCAAGGGTGCCAGAAGTAGTAGGACCAAGGTATCATTTGCATATGCAATGAATGATGTTTTCACAACAGCATGGATTGTTGACAGTTTGTGAAGGTGAAGCAGAAGGAAAGTAATGTTTTTTTTTTCTAATTAATCATTAAATATTGATTTAGCACATGGCTGCTTACACGTAAACCTTCCTATTGCCTGCTTGCTGTTACTCAGCCGCACAAGTCTTATTGTCCTGTAAACTTGTAGTTTTGGGTAATTGAACAAAAAAGCTCGTATCAAATTCCACAAGAACAAGTTAACAGCTTCATGTTTGGACTTCAGCCACCACCATGTGGTGCAAAAAACTGTTGTTACCACAAAACTTTAGTGAGAGTCTCTGGTGCGTCTACCACTACACATACACTCACAAACACACTAACACACACTTTCTGGCCCCCACACTTCTGAAATGAATCCAGCACCATATGTCAAGAAATAGTCTACCTGGACAAAACATTCCTCATATGGACACAGTGGGCCTCCACATGTATGCAAAGTCCCCCATCTGTACGCACATCAGGATGCGTCAAGAGTGCTCTTGATGGGATTTGACACTTCGGCACATTCGGCTTCCAAACAGGGCCAGCTTTAGCCATTTTGGTGCCCTAGGTGAGATTAAAATTTGGTACAATTGTAGAGCATCTTCATGTTTTGGTGAACCAAAGACAATTTCCAACCTTGGTTGACAGAATATTCTATTCTATTCTATGATTCACAGGCACAAAAGTAGGCCCATATTGTTTGCTGATTTTATTCAATAGAAAAAGTGTCTCCTGTTCTGTGTTGCTGTACAGGTTGAAGACATCATGGGAAACGTCCAACGCCAGTGCAGCATTCAGGTTGAGAATAAGACCTCTGAGTACACCCTGTGTAACCCACGGTGAGTATGTCACACGATAGTCTGAGAATCTATTTTTACCAGCAATAAAAACTGTTTCCACTGTTAAGAAATACAATGCTACAGGAGCACTTTAAATTATTTAATAATTTAATTTTTCCCAAACTCTGTGGTTCAAGCTCCACATTACTGCACTGACTTCATCCACTCCACTCGTGCCTCACAGCCCTGTTTCCACCAAATGGCTTATTCTGCCATTGACTCTTGTTTGTTGTTTGGTGGATGATTGAAGTTTGAAGAAACGAGACATATTGGCAATTTAACAATTTATTCATTTAACAAACAGAAGCCTCAGCAGCATGTTGAAGCAGCATCTACAGCCACAACAGCCTGGCACCTCCTCCCCATGCTGGTCACCAGCCTGGTCACACTGCTGTGGGATAGCATCCCATTGTTCAACCTGTCAGCCAACGTGGTCACTCTGGCATGGGCAGCACGCTCAAGCTGATCCCACAAGTATTCAATAGGGTTGAGGTCAGGACTGCTGGCAGGCTGTTCCGTCCTCTCCACTTCCAAACTCTGGAGGTTCTGATAAACCTGCTCTGTGAAGGCGAGCGTTGTTGTCTTGGAGGATAGAGTTCGGTCCCAGACTGTGGAGATATGGGATTGCCGCTGGTTGCAGAATCTTATCCAGATCTCTGCATTGAGATTGCCGTGGCAGCCGATTCTTAGAGCAGACACCTACTGGCCACTGTAGCAGGTGCCTGATTGGCAGCACCTGATTGGCAGCACCTGATTGGTAGCACCTGATTGGCAGCACCTGGTGGTACCAGAAGCTCAAAACAAGAGTCAATAGCAACAGCAAAATAAGCTGATAAGATTTGTCAAATCTTTCAGGGGTACAACCCACATACTCTGCTGCTCGTCCCACAAATGCATGTTCCTTACAAATGTGGCTCCATTTAAAAGGGAAATAAACAGACTTTCCAACAGTATCAGATTTATTGCAGAGAAGCATCGTTACAACAAAGAAATAATCTACCAAACACACAGTTCCTCACTTTTTGTGCTAAGTTTATTAATAAAGCAAGAGCAGCAGCCATCCATGGCAACACTCAAACAAATAAACAGACAAATGAAACATATCACAAAACATTTTAATTTGAACAAATAATGACTAGTTGGTGTTATGATAACAGTTCTGGACAAGTTTTAACCCGGACTTGACTGTTGTAGGAAACATTATTTCAGAGGGTTGTGCCTTTAAAGGAAGTCTGAGTGTCTAACTCTACAGTTTCCTTCTGGTGTATTTCAGTTGTTAGTAGCAGTGTAGTGAAGTCTAGTTATGAAAGTGTTGAAAATGGGTGGAGCTAGATGGTGGAGACATTTAAATGTGAGGTTTGAGTAATTAATAAAATGAATAAATGAAATTAGAATATTTTAATGATGAAATCTCTTCTTGGCCAGAACTTTGATAGCTTGGTTATAAAGGTTTGTTAGTGGTTTAATGGTGGAGGCTGATGCCTGAGACCAAGAGGTTATAAGAAAATATCATTTCATTTATAAAGGATAGAGTTGTATGAAATGATAAACAGTGTCTGATTTGTCTAAAGGTTTGAAGCTTCTACCCTTAGCTGAGGGTCCAAAACACACACTTAAACTCCTGTTCTGTCTGTAGTTCATTGTGTTTTATCCTCACCTGTAAAGTGAGAGTGATTGGGAGCTTTCTGGTTGAGAAGCACAGAGACATTTTTTAAATATTCAGTGTTTGTCAGGAAGTATTTAGTCAGTGTGCCACTTTCCCCAAGCAGTCTGTTCGTTTGGCTGCAGCAGTAGTAGCTGTTTTTGCTGCCACAAATAAAACTGTATCATCAGCATATGTTTGTAGCCCAATTCAGAGATGTCATTGACTTCAATATTATGTAAAAAAAAATGCAATAAAACATATTTGAAAGAAGGCAACTTTGGATCCAGCAAAAGGTGTTTTTTCTCTTTCAATGGAGCTAAACTAGCACTGTCCCTCCGCCTCCAGTTCCACACATTATATCTGTTCTGGATGCTTCAAAATGAATTCATCTTTTGTGTTTTACTAAGACTCACTAAGATGTTTCTCTTGTTTCTGTGACCAGTGTGCACACCGTCAGTGGATCCTGTGAAACACCTTTGCCATTGATGCTTTCCCCCTTTGAATCCGGCAGCGCTCTGTTCATCAGGACTCATGATACAGCCTGTGGAGCTGTTGGAGTCTTCACCTACGATCTCAGGAATGGATCCACAAAGCAATGCGATGGAAAAGTAGCTGTCATGTTCTCTAATCCTTATGATTTCAACTGGTACTCTAACTGGTTTGCAGTGGGAGTCTTTGACAAGACCCAACCATGTGATTATGGTCTTTATAAGAAGATGTATTACTATGCAGGGAAAGAGTTTGTCAGAGGTAAAGCTGCAGACGGCAGTCTGACTTACAAAAGTGATCATGTTACCATCAGGTCCACCATGTCAGACACTTACACACCTGTCCTCAAGGTGCAAGTTTGCCCATTTTAAGCATCTGCAAACCAGGGTTGGAAATGAACGGGGGCTCGGAGCAAAATGCCCCTAAAAGAATGTAAAGTTGGCTTTGAATTGGGATAACGGGGCTTTAAATGTAAAATAACCAGTTAAACAAAGACTTAATATGTTTTCAAAGTGTGTCCTGATTTGGTTCCAAAGCTGTCATAGTGCACGTTATTTTAAACCACAGAGTGTCGAACAGAACATGAAGACAATCAGCAAAGTTGTTGAGATGATGAACTGTGATGTGACGTAATGTTTGTTTATTCTTTATACTTTTGAAAATAAAATCTGCATTAAACTGGTGAAAATATTCCCAGTTACAATCTGAAACTGGGAATATTTTTATCCATTCAAAGTTCTTACATTATAAATTCGGCTGTATTCTTCACTTTTTTATTGAGTCATTGAATATTGATCAGCAACATTGAACTCGGATATTTATCATCATTTCAAAAAAATTGTAAATGATCCAAAATGTCCCGAAACATTTCCTTCCTGCTGCAAACCTGCCAGACCGGATTCTTCCTGCTCTCAAGATTCATTTACTAGTTTATTCTCAGCCTTTTCCTCCATACACTATCAATCAATCAATCAATCAATCAATCAATCAATCAATCAATCAATCAATCAATCAATCAATCAATCAATCAATCAATCAATCCCATTTGGCCCAACTCAATGTTGATCAAACACATTTTATTTTTTTACTGAACTGATTTTTCATTTAAAAACTAAAAAACTGTGTCTGTGAATATCTCTACATCTGTCACTCAGGTCTATAAGACAAATAAAATCTGAACATTAATAAAATGATCTGAAGTGTGTTTGTTAATTTCACAAAATACAAAATTAAACATTAATGTTAAATATTAAATGTACAAACTAATTTAACAATTTAGATACTTAAATGAACAAATAATTTAGTGAAATAACTGAAGAAAATATTAAAATTCATGATTATGAAATGTTATTCTATCACTTATTTTCATACTTATTTCATAATGTCATTTCCTCAGTGATGTTTATATTTCATTTCAGGTTTTAGTTTATAAAGTCAGTTTTTATTGTATGTGAAATGTCAAATGCATTTGTTGTATCAGACAGGAGTGAATTTTGTTATTAACAGTGTTTATTAAACAATAGCAAAGTTAAAGTTAGCTGATGCTTTAATCAATAAACTATTATGCTAAAAAAATGTAATTCTATGTACAGTGAAACACGTCAGCATGTATGATCATGTGTGTGTGAAACAGTATGCATACACGGGGTTACCTCCTTTATTAAACGGGCTCCTAAAGTAGACAGGACCCTCTGCTCAGTCAGTTATAATAGACAGGTGTCTGCCTCCAGCTGGCCAGAGAAATCAACATTAACTGAGACACTGAGTGATTTAGGGATAAATGGCCAGCTGACGCTCCTACAGTGAGTTTCATCATAACTTACTGGGATATTTTGTCGTCTATTCCTGCTGCATGGACGAGCCCAGGTACCAGAGCGAATCTGATCCCGTGGACCGGTCATCCTGTTTCAGAGAACAGCAGGTCTCCTCTTCATGCTGATCCTGCTCTCTGGAGATGTTCAGCTGGACCAGTGACCCCTGGAGTGCTGCAGCTGATTGTCTGGGACTCCTCTGGTGCCACTGATGAATGAGCATCAACTTTCTGAGCCGGGCTTCTCCCTTAACAGACTAAACTTTGTTAACGAGCATGATGTCTCAGTGAATAACTACCAGGCTGTGGAAACCTTCTTGGTCCAGTGTCTCTCTCACTAAACCTGCTGCTGACACCACTGAGTGTGGAAACCCTGCAGCGAGGAGGCAGAACTGTCAATTAATCAACAGTCTTATGGGACCTGAAGCTGAAACTGAGGGGGCTATTTGATGGACATTTTAACATCAGAGGGTTAGGGTTAGCATTACTGCAAAAAGTTGTTTAACACTTGTTGATGTTTATATTGTTTACTTTGAAAACCGCTTGCTTCCATCCCAGTAGCAGAGTCAGCAGGACGAGTTTCCAAAGTGGTAAGTGGACAGTTTCCCTTTCCTGATGAGTGACCTGTAGTCATATCTAATCATTGTCCAATATTAATCACAAAACCTCATAAAAGTGCATAAACTTAGCAGAGAGGCGACTGGATAGATCTGTGCTGTCTACAGTCGCCTCAGAGGCTACTTCAGTCACTTTATTAAAGATATTCAGACATTTGGATTCTGTGTGGAAGCAACAAGAAATGTACAAACTGCATTTAAGAATTTCACACACTGTTTAGAGAACCACTGAAAATTAAAAGTGACTTTATAAACTAAAACCTGAAATGAAATATAAACATCACTGAGGAAATTACATTATGAAATAAAAACTGACTTAATAATAAAAATAATAATAAAAATAATTACATAAAACTTATATGAAAATAAAAGATGGAATGGCATTTTATAAACGTATGTGTTTTTTTTATTAAATATTTTCTTCAATTATTTCCCACAAACAAATAGTTTGTTCATCTATATATTTATAGATTTAATATAATGTAATTTAATTGTAAGTGTAATGTTGAATTTTGCATTTTGTCAAATTACAAATAAACTTCAGACCAAGTTGTTAATGTTCAGATTTTATTTGTCTTATAGACCTGAGTGACAGACACAGAAGGAGCTGAAACATTCAGAAAGAAACCAGCCAGTAAACCAGTATAACCAGTATAACCAGTATTTAACCAGTATAACCAGTCAGTACAGCATGTTTTTTAGTTTTTAGATGAAAAATCAGTTATAAATATAAAATGTGTTTGATCAACATTGAGTAGATTCATTTATTTGACTTAAACTACAATTTCTGTCTTACTGAGCCAAATGGGATTGATTGATTGATAGTGCATTGAAGAAAAAGATGACATTAAACATTTTGGATAATTTCTACTTTTATTTCAAATAATGAGAAAAAACAGAGTTCAGTATTCAATGGCTTATTTTAAAAAATAAAGGTAGAGGTAAACTTATAATAAGAACTTTGAATGGATAAAAATATTCCCAGTTTCAGATTATAACTGGGAATATTTTCACCAGTTTAATGCAGGTTTTATGTTCAAAAGTATAAAGAATAAACAAACATTATGTCACGTCACAGTTCATCATCTCAACAACTTTGCTGATTGTCTTCATGTTCTGTTCGACACTCTGTGGTTTAAAATAACGTGCACTATGACAGCTTTGGAACCAAATCAGGACACACTTTGAAAACATATTAAGTCTTTGTTTAACTGGTTATTTTACATTTAAAGCCCCGTTATCCCAATTCAAAGCCAACTTTACATTCTTTTAGGGGCATTTTGCTCCGAGCCCCCGTTCATTTCCAACCCTGGTTGCTTAAAATTTCAGCTTTCTAACTTCACAAGTTGAAAACTTGCACCTTGACGACAGGTTCACGAGTGTCTGACATGGTGGCTCTGATGGTAACATGATTAGTTTTGTAAGTCAAACTGCCGGCTGCAGCTGCACCTCTGACAAAACCTGCCTCTGCATTGTAATACATCTCCGTATAAAGATCAAAATCACATGTTTTGCCCATGTCAAAGACTCCCACTGCAAACATGTTAGAGTACCAGGTGATCTCAAAGGGATTAGAGAACATGACAGCTAGTTTTCCATCATATTGCTTTGTGGATCCATTCAGGAGATCGTAGGTGAAGACTCCAACAGCTCCACGGGCTGTGTGAGGAGTCCTGGTGAACAGAGCGTTGCCGGATCCAGAGGGACCAATCATTGGTGGAAAAGGTGTTTCACAAAATCCACTGACGGTGTACCAACTGGTCACAGAAACAAGAGAAACATCTCAGTGACTAAAAGACAACAGATAGATTCATTTTGGAGCGTCCAGTACAGACATAAGTCCAGGATGTGTGGAACTGGAGGAGGAGGGAAACTGCTAGTTTAGCTCCCAAAGCTGCCTTCTTTCAAATATGTTTAATAAGAATTTTTATACAATATAAATTCGACATAAAATCAGCAACATGGTGCAAATAGCTCCTCACAGCCTCCTTCCCAAAACAAAACAGGAAAAGGAGATTTATCTCCTGCAGTGAAAGACTGTTTGGCTGCTTTCACACCAAACCCAGCGATACTGGAAAAACATCAGTCCTCCATTCATTTGAATGAGGCTGGTGCATTTAGGCTGCAGGAGGGGGACCACATGGGGCTCAGTGAAAAACCGCAACAGCCGTCCAGCAAGAAGTTGAACCAGAATCAACTTTTTCAGAAACACAAGGCAACATCACGCTGCAGTGGCCAATCATGTAAGCTAGTGATCAGACTGAAGACATCCACAGGAAGAACTTCCTTCTTTACTTGTTGACTTTGTTGTCGGTTTCCAGACTCATTTTTGAAAAGATGGGAGAACAAGAGAGCGAGCAGTGGTGGTGGAATGAGCTAGAGAGTGAATGGAGAGAGGGAGCGGCGGTAGGGAAAACAAAGCCACGAATCCGAAAAATAATCTTTATTATCTGATTGTTTCTCAGCAGTTATGTTCTAAAGCACAAATAAACAGACCCACACCTCCACACAACCCTGCAGGAAGCTGCTGCATCAATGGATTTGTTGTGAATGCAGCCTGAAGGATGACGAGTGGCAGATTAAATCATAAAAGTTATGGACTACAGAATGAGAGTGAAACTAGTGCAGATATACAAACACACACCCAAGCCCTGTATATATACACACATGAAATAAATAAAAACATTTAGATTAATTAACTAGTTCTCAATAAAACAAGTAAAGACCCCTAAATGTGATAATATATCACAAGTTTATCTTTTACAACATTCCTTATTCTTTCAGTGTGGGAAACTGTGGGAACAACTTCTTTATTCCAGTTCAAAAGAAAGAAAATTAAACATTAAGAAAGAAGTTGTTGTGATTTATTCAATGTTGATATTGATTCTGATATCCCCAAAATTATTAGGAAAGAGTCTCTGTCAATACATCACAGCTGTCTCCTTATCATCTATTTCCAATAAATAACATAAGAAAAGACAGACTGGGAGAAGCTGAAGTGTGAAGTGTGTACTCACGCTGGGTTATTCAGAGTGTACTCAGAGGTCTTATTCTCAATCTCAATTCTGCACTGACGGTTTCCCATGATGTCTTCAACCTGCACAGCAACACAGAACATGAGACACTTTTTATACTGTTTATAATTTCACATATCAGCAGACACTGTGGGGCTGTTCATCATAGAATAGAATAGAATATATCTTGATTGTCCACCAGGTTGGAAAAAGGAAACACACGATTCTTACAACAGAGAAACAGTGAAGCAGTCAGTGTAACAAACACAGAGACATTAAAAGCAGTTAAAGCTCATCAGTCACTCTGCAGGTCAGAATACTGACGGCACTTTGGGATGAAGCACTTCTTAAATACATGTTTACTGTCCCGATTTTCTTCCACATCATTTCCATAAAGAGTTGCATCATGGACTTTTGGAGCTGGTCAACTATTCTGCAGCCATCAACACTATTCTGGAAAATTAGATATACAGTTAAAGTGACCTCACAAGGCTGGAGGATGAAAAGTTGAAACGTTCAACCAGAGTTTTGTACTTTAGTTCTAAAAATTTTTCAGACAAGTTCACCTGGAAGTCAAGAACTGTACTGAGATATTTAAAACAAGTAATCAGTGATACTAACATACTCTATAGATTTCAGGTTGGATGAAAAATTAGTTATTATCTTTCCCACTGAAATTTGCATTACGTAGCCGACCAATCAGGATGGGCCTACCAATTATGTGCGTCTAGTACACTATATACCATGGTCTGAGCAGTGTCAAAGGCATGTTGAAGACATATGCACGGCAACGTCCTAGTATACCTCTTGTCCATTCATAATGTTCTATCTCTTGGACATAAGGGGCTCATTTTCAAGGTCCATGCTCAATATTGTAACCATAGTGGCCATATGTGACCATAGGTGGAGCACTCTACTGATGGACTCTGCCCCTCCTATGCCGTCTGCTGAAGTAGTTTCAGATAGTGAGCAGCGGTGAGATGCTACTTATATAGTGTGTGAAACACATGTAATCGGTAGGCCCGTCCTGATTGGCTGGCTATATACATGCAAACTTCAGTCGGCGACTGCATGCCTGTGATTGCGAGAGAGTATTACTGTAGAGTCCAGTAGAGGGCTCCGCCTGTGCGTGTGGAACGAGGGTAACATTATTGTAACCCTCATTTTGTTACCTGTGTAGGCAGCTGTATTTATCAGGAAAACTAATAATGAACTAATTCTTTGTGTGATTCATAGCGGGGTTGCACTGGTACAAACTGCCTCTAGGTAAAGGAAAGTTTTCTGTTCATATATATAGTTTAAAGATGCCTGGATTGTTGTTATCAAATTGGCTGTCAATTATTTTTATTTCTATTGATAGACTAGTTGTTGAGGCTCTACTGTTATTTAATTATTTTATTGTTTTTTTATACTCAGTGCTTTTCTCTTTTTATTGTCATTTTTGTTATTACTATTACCTGTTGTAGTTCTTGTTATTATGATACAGGCCCAACCCAGCTGTCCCCACCACCACTTACATGCCATTGTCATATCTTTGTTTATGTACTGACAGTTTACACGATTAGAAATAAAAGTAAAACAAAAGATGTAAAATGCCTTGTCACCACCTAAATGTACTAACACTGTCAAAAGTAAAAGTGGAAAAAATGTTATATCATGGATTATTATCAGTGGTGTATTAATGTGTAACTACCACTTTACTGTTGAGTAGATGTATCTTATTTCAACTCTTTTACATCCTGTTTGGGTTAGGGTTACAATAAGCATCATATTTAATAAACTCTTTGTTGGAGTGTAGGTTTTTTTGTTAAATATGAATCTATTTTGTATATGCTTCCTTTAGGTAATATTATTTGGAAACACTCCATAAATTTTTATTTGTATGCAGATGATACCCAAATATATTTATCAACGAAGCCAGATGAATCCAAGCAAGCTATAGATAATTTTTTCTAATGATTCCTGGAAACGAAGAGCAAAAGTGAGAGTTTAGAGAGGAGCAGCCCACATCAACCAATGAATCTTAAAGTTCAACAGAAGAGTGTGTAGTGTTACCTCTGGAGGAGATACTTGATGTTGTGGTTTCTCTGATGATGGTTCAGCTCTTCTTCAGACTCTCCTCTCTGTGTCTCTGTGAGGTGGAGTCTCCTCTGTTTCTCTCTTTTTATCCTTGTCCTGGCTGTCCACACCCTCAGCACTGAACTGACGCTCTCACAGATTCTTGTTGTGTGTGTTATGTTTTGTTTTTGTCGCCTCAAACTGGTTCAGTTTCAGGAAGTTTCTGAATGGTTTCATTTATTATTTTGTGACAAGTTTGAACCTGCATGGTGGGATTGTTAGATCCAGACATCTGGACCAATCATGAGTGGAGGTTTGGTTTTATTTTTGGTAGGGACATTTTTGTCAGATGGCCAAAATAGTTGTGTATGTGCACTTGCTATCTTTGTTTTCTCTTCCATTTGTTCACTTGCACACACACATTAAGAGCCTGACTGATTTTTTCACTTTAATTTTATTTTTTTGATTTGAATCTGAGACCAAAATTAATATTTAAAATTGACATTTCATAAACCGCCAAAATAGAATTGGATACCCCAAACAAGATCCAGGAAGAACTCCAACACTGCAGGCGGTGAAGAAAAGAAGAATAAACACAACAACAACTCCGTTTGTTCTTTATGTGTCTGGAGTATTTGAGAAATAAATTCAGGAGGATTTTAAACAAACTCTATCAAGCAACACACTAAGACAGAAACTGGTCCACCTGAAAGACGTCACACCCAAACACAAGAAAAGCAAAGAAAAGCATTCTAGTGTATGCAGTCCAATGCAGTGAGCAATGCACAAACTAGTATATCAGGAACTAACCATTAAACAAATATCTCCACACAGGAGGGCCAACTCCTCCAGTCAAGACTCAACAGTTTACCTGAAAGATAATAGACATTCTTTAGAGGACAACAACATGCATGTTTTGGCCAGAGAAGACAGAGGAGTGAAGTAGAGAACCTGTCCCATTGCACATGTATAACCTGTGTTATCATGATGAACATGTTGTAGGTGTATTGTATTCACCCTGGTGGTGGAAATAAATGATAATATCACTGTTATTTCTCATTTTGAAATTAAACTTAGACATTCAATAATCCATCCAGTCTGCTAAACGTTTTGCAGGAGTTTGTAGGTGTTTTCTTCTGGTAATGAGGTTTTCAGACATAATGATGATGGTTACATGGTCGGTAACATGACGACATGTCTTCACCCTGATGTGTTAAAAACAGTTATCTAATGTTTATAACACTTGTTTTGTTTCTTTCTGGCACCATTGAAAAGGTCCTGCAGTGTGACAGAACATCATCACAGCGTTCGGCCAGAGCTGCAGTCTTTAATTATTATATTAAAAAAATTAAATATAATTGAACTGAATTCTGAGAATCAGAAAGAAACTGAATCTGTGAACATTAAAACCTTTAAAACAAGAAACAAACAACAAAAAGCAAATAAAAGAAACAAAACTTCAATTAAAGATTAATTTATTTATTAATCATTTAAAGACAAAATACTGGTGTTACATCATTAAATCATGTTTATTGATCATTTTACTATTTGTAATAATACTGTATTATTTTCCTTTTATCATTTCAATAAAACTACATTGTGACTGTTTAAAGTATCAATTATCAGATTTAAATAAACACTGATGATGTTTATAATTCTTAGTTTGAGCTCTACAGTGTGTGTGTGTGTGTGTGTGTGTGTGTGTGTGTGTGTGTGTGTGTGTGTGTGTCCTGCATCGATCAATCAGATGATTCTGATCAGATTCTGATCAGAAAATGAAACTAAAAGCAGTAATGACTCAGTTTGTTAAACTCTGCTGTCTGGTTCACATGATGTTTTAATAAATATCACAAAATACTGATTTATAAATACTGTTCTGACTTCTCAGTCTAAGCATAATAACAGATATTTCTACATGTATTCATCACAAACATGTAACGATGTGTCTGATTATTTGCTTTCTGAGCGTCTTAAAATCAGTTTCTGTTTCTCATTTCAGCTCATTTATAATTTCTGAGGTTCTGTTTTTCCTGGTCGGCTTTCTCTCTGAAAAAGAGATTTTACCTGCTTAGAAACAGACTGTAAGATATATATTAATACCACTGTGCTATTATACTATATATGAGTGAGGTATTTTTATTTTTAAGGGTCTTCAGTAGGAACCAGTGAGGTCTGAGCTGAGAGACACAGATGGAGGGGGAAAGTATTCAGAGACGGACCAGCAGGTTGTTGGTTTGACTCTGCTGATGATAAGAAACATGTAGAATAACACCAGAGTGATTGTTTTAATTACAGCCATGAAGTTCTTTTTATCTTCTGTCTGGGTCAAAGGACTCAAAGTAATCAATAACTTGCTGTAATCAATAAGCTGCTGTAATCAATAAGCTGCTGTAATCAATAACTTGCACATCATTAAACTGTGAAAAAAGCCAAACATGAGACTCTGGATGAAAAAGTAAAAACAGGCAGAAGTTTCATTCAGTCATGTGACCAGACAGACGCACAGAGGACAGGAAATGACATCACTGTCAGCGGCGGGGCTTCTTCCTAACATGATTGGACGTAGTTTTGAGGGAAGAAGCCTTGCTTGCCGTTGAGGAATCCCTCACACCAGCCGTCGTCATGGCGACGTGTCAGGTAGATGACGTCACCCTCAGTGAGGGCCAGGTCATCGGGCTTCGACGCCTCGTAGCTGTACAGCGCCACCACTGGACACATGGAGAACGACAGTGAGGTCTGTTTGTAATATCTGCTTATATTTATATAACATTTATATCTAAATTTATATTTGTAATATCTGTATCTATACTTATATTTGTAATATCTGTATCTATACTTATATTTTAAATATCTGTATCTATACTTATGCTTAGATTTTTTACATCTGTATTTTCACATGTAAAATATTTATACCTTTCTCCAGGTGATGTGAGCGGTGTCAGTGTCAGTAATAACAACAGTATTATTAGTATTATTATTATTATTAGTATTAATACCTTTCTCCAGGTAATCTGGGGGGGCGTTGGTGTCGTAGTCCACTGGTGGAGGGAGGGGGGGCATGATGTCATCAAAGCCCCCGTCATAGTCCAATTGGAGAGGAGGGGGCGGGATCTCCAGGTCTAACAGAACCGTACAGTAACTGTGAGTGACAGCTGTGATTGGCCAATCAGATGTTAGCACGGAGGTAAAGCAGTAGTACACCAGCAGCAGCTACAGTATCTGTTTCTTACCCAGGTGTTCGAGGCGAGCAGGTAAGCAGAGCCGAGGTGACGAGGAGGCGGCGGGGAGCAGGAGGAAGGAAGAGGAGGGGGAGGAGGAGGAGGGGGAGGAAGGGGGAGGCAGAGGAGGAGCTTTGGGGGGAGGATAGGAGGGAGGAGGAGGTATCATCACTGACAGACAGACAGAGAGGAGCTCAGTTAGAAACGTCACTGCAGCCACTGGTTGTTTTTATTAATGAGGTCTGGTTCTCCTGGAACCTCCTCAGGTACCCACTAACCTTTGATGAGGACTTGAGACGACCCCTCAAACTTTCTCAAAGACTTCTAGAACTTATTTAATGACTCCTGGAACCTCCAGTCCAAGGACCTGGCATTGTCTTAAAGGACTGCCAGAACCTGTTGAAGGCTCCCTAGAACGTTCTCAAGAACAGCTAAAACTTGGACACCTGCAACCTCCCCAACACCTTGAATTATCTTCAAGCACCCTCAGTCCTCCTGAAGGACCCTATAAACACCTCAGAGACTAAAACTGATTCAAAAGCTCTTGAATGCACCCTTCTCAAGGACCCCTAGCACCTTCTAGAACCTCCTGATGGACCTTCTCAAGAACTCCTGGATTCTACACAATGCCTCCTAGAACCCTTTCAAGGACTGCAAGGACCCTTAAAGCCTCATGTACTTCTAGAAGTCACTCAAAAACCCCAAAGGACACCTGGAACCTCCCCAAGGACCTGATCTTGTCCTAGAACCTACTAAAGGCCCCTTAGTGTATTCTCAAGGACTCGTGGAACTTCCTCAGTGACTTTAAGAAACATCAGAACCTCTTCAAGCACTTCCAAAACTTACTAAGAAAGTCCCCACTGTTTCTTAAGGCCCCTACAATTTCTCAAGGACTCCTGGAATCTCCTCAAGGATCCTCTGGTGCCCTGCAACCTCCTAAAAGACCCTGTAGACCTTCTCAGTGAACCTCCTTATGAACTTTCTCCAGGACTCTAATGCTAGCCGCTGCTAAAACAATCAGATTTTTAAAATGTTATCTGTCGTCTCTGCTGAGTTTCTATTGGACAACAGCGGCGCCCTCCATCGGCTTACGTGATTGGACAGCAGGCAGGAAGAGAGAGCGAGTGTAGCGGCAGCGGGAGGCGGGGCCAGAGCGGACCCTCATAGAGAGAGAGCGAGTGCTGGGGGGCGAGCGACGACGGCGACTCCTCCTGGAGGAGAGGGTCACTGAAGAAAAACACCACAGAAGAAGAAGCTGAGAGAAACACATGGTCAGATGGAGGTTGCTGCAGAGCGACGCTTCATTTGCAGACGTTTGCTGTGAAAGAGGAACGTTTCGGTACCATCTACTTCCTGGATGGGTGGAGGTGGAGGGGGCGGAGCTGGCAGTTCTAAGCCGTCATTGGTCGGCGGAGGGAAGCTGTCATCACCAGAGAGAGGAGGGGGAGGGGGGAGGATGTTCTCCTCCACCACTGAGGAGACAGAGGAGAAGTGATGTCATCATGATGTCACTCAGTTAGAAATATTTACACTCTTTTTATGTTTAAACTAATCCTGGTTTAGCTAATCCAGACTTTTTAGTTTTATACTCACCTGTCTCAAGGCTGAGGGGCGGGGCCAGTGGGGGAACACTGTGACTGGGTGGAGCCCCTGAAGGAGGAGGTGGAGGAGGGGGAGGGGGCGGGGCCACCATCTCACCAGACATGTCAGGTGGAGGAGGCGGAGGGGGCGGGGCCAAGGAGTTAGCTAACTCATGGTCCTGAGCCGACATCTCGAAAGGTGTAGGAGGAGGAGGCGGGGCTTCATCCAGCAGCGTGGTGATGATGTCACTGTCAGGTGGAGCCTGCCAGGTGGAGGGGATGGTGGGCGGAGCAACGGGCGTCCCGAAACTGGAACTGAGAGAACGAATAAGAAAAGTCTCGACTTCATTTAAATAACTCTGATTCACTGAGAGTGAAGTACAAAAACTCCATTACAGTAAAGTCCATCAGTATTCTGAGCTTGATGTAGTTAAAGTATTAGCTCATTGATGAGGACATAGTTGGACAATAAATGACATTTTATCTGCATAATTTATTCTTTATTGACATTTGGTGACTGCAGTTTGTCAGAGATCAGCTGTGCTTCTCTGGCCTCAGCTCTGAAGTCCAACCCCTCCCATCTGAGAGAGCTGGATCTGAGTGGAAACAAGCTGCAGGATTCAGGAGTGAAGCTGCTGTGTGCATGTTACTGTTGTAGCTGCTGGAGGTGGAGCTAGTTTACACTACTTTATATACAGTTAGCTAGTTTAGTCCACTGGTTCCCAACCTAGGGGTCGGGGCCCCTCCAAAGGGTCAGCAGATAAATCTGAGGGGTCGTGAGATGATTAATGGGAGAGGAAAGAAGAAAAAACAACGTTCTGATATCTTTGATTTTTGCTGAAATATTGGATCATTTGAACATTTATTGAAATGAAAGCATGTGAGAAGTTTAGAGGGAAAAATCACTATTTGGTGGAGCTGTTAACAACTCATAGACATGTGAAATGTGACCCCGACTACACACTGCTTTTTGTAAGACGTCAAAAGACAAAAAGGTTGGAAACCACTGGTTTCATCTTTAACAATGTGTTGTATTTTAAAAGCTTGTTATATTATCCATTGTGTCAAATCTGCATCTGAAAAGTAACTAAAGCTGTCAAATAAATGTAGTGGAGTAGAAAGTACAATATTTCCTGTAGAACTAAATTTATTTTTCTTTTCTAAAACATAAAACACACTCAGGGTTTTTACCGGCTGACAGGGGGCGCCACCGGGCACTGGACTGGCTCTGGAGGTTTGTTGGACCTGAAACACACACACACACACACACACACACACACACACACACACACACACACACACACACACACACACACACCACAGTCAGACTTCCTGTTGGTCTGATCAGCATGTGAAAGAGGAAACTGTCAGAATAGAAACAGCAGAATCAAACTGAACCTGACGGAGGATCCATGTTTACGGATCGTTCCTGTTCTGTCCGACTGTTTCCCAGAGACCTGCGGGGGAGGGGGGGAGGGAGGGGGGGGGGGGAGGGGGGGGACATGAATGAGCATCAATGGAGCCTCTCAGACTCTGGCAGCTCTAATTAGTCTCTAAACATTTTCCCACGCTCAACAAAGAGCTGAGTGTGTGTGTGTGTGTGTGTGAGTGTGTGTGTGTGTGTGTGTGTGTGTGAGTGTGTGAGTGTGTGTGTGTGTGTGAGTGTGTTTCAGTGTTTGCCTGAAACTGTGTGAAAAGTTTAAACAAACACTTTGCTGCATCCAGTGAAACAGTCCATAATATGTTCAGTTAATTGCCTTTTAGAGTGAAACATTTCTTGCTTATTAATCTCAGTGTTAAAACATTAAAGTTACTGAGGGAAGAAAATCATTAACAAATAAAGATGGAAGAAAAATAAGTGAAGTAGAAAAGCATCAGTGAACAAGTCGGGGCCCTCCCGTACGATGAGGAAGACTCCTGATGATGAAGAGAGCCGATCAGACTGGAGGACACCTAAAGGCTCAAATATCACCTTTAAACATCTTTAAACATCTTTAAAAGGTTTTTCTTTTAATAAAATGACGTCATGTCGGAGCTAACGTCTGAAACTGAACCATAATAACTCACTGAGCGTTAGAAACATGTATGAACTTCATCACTGCTAACACTGCCGTGCAGCTGGCAGACGATGCATGTTCAGTCTGAGTTTCCTGCTCTGTCATCACAGCAAAACAACAACCTGCCGCTAAACTCGGAGCGTTAACGTCCGCCGGTCGGCTCTGACATCAGCAGCAGCTTCAGGTCATGTGACATGTAAACAAGAGCTCCTGTTTGTAAGTTCAGGAAGTCTCATTCTGTGTTTGAATGTAAACATTAAAGAGGACGCAGCCTGAAGCCAGCTGTTTATGTTTACATTGTTTACATTGTTTACACTCACAGTGTAAATGAGCTGCTTTTGTTGTATTTAATCTGATTGGATTACAGTCTGCTGCGTTTGTTTGTTTGTCTCATCAGGACGAGATGCTGTGAAGGAACTTTTAGTGCAGTTTTACTTCTGCTTCTGTGGTTTCTGCAGCCGCCACTTCCTGTTCGCATCACACCTACAGCAGAGACAAACCCTCGCTTCTGCTTTTACTCCTCCTGGCTTCTTCCTGTGTGACTGCTGCTCTGCGTCTGCCTCTGAGTCTGACGCACCATCTACAGAAAGGCTTCCAGTGAAGCGGTGCATCAGTTCACAGATACCTTGATGCCGTGGCCCACGCCGTCCAGCTGCTGGTAGTTGATTGGTCGGCGGCTGTACGGCGGGCGGGGCTGCGTGCCGGCCGGCGGCTGAGAAGGAGGGAGGATCTTATGGCTGCGAGGGACTCGTCTGGCCGCCGTGAAGACGCCGATCTCTCTCCGGGAAACTTTCTCCTTGTGCATCTCCACCGTCTGAAGACGCAGAGATTCATCAGGAAGCTTCCAAACCACCAAACTAACAACGTCTCAAATGTTTTATATCAGCTGAATATTATGGACAGAAAATATATAAGATTAATACATAAATAAAAATAAATAATCAATGGAAAAATTAGAAATATCACAGCAAATAATCCATAAATACAACTGAGTAACTAAATATAAACACAGAACAGCAGGAAGACACGCTGAAGGGTCACTGTGGTACTGAATGAGACTGAACACAGAGCATCTATTCATCCACACACACACACACACACACACACACAGTAACACACAGACAGACACACACACACACACACACACACACACACACACACAGTAACACACAGACAGACACACACACACACACACACACACACACACACACACACACACACAGTAACACACACACACACACACAGTAACACACACACACACACACACACACACACACACACACACACACACACACACACAGTAACACACAGACAGACACACACACACACACACACACACACACACACACACACACAGTAACACACACACACACACACACACACACACACACACACACACACAGTAACACACACACACACACACACACAGTAACACACACACACACACACACACACACACAGTAACACACACACACACACACAGTAACACACACACACACACACACACAGTAACACACACACACACACACACACACACACACTCACACACACACACACAGTAACACACACACACACACACACACACACACACAGTAACACACACACACACACACACACACACACACACACACATAAACACACACACACACACACACACACACACACACAAACACACACACATGCAGGGATGACCTGGATCCGTTGTCATGGTGACGCAGGCGTCCACAGGCCGAGCATCATTATTCTGTACACATATCCAACTGCATCGTGGGAAATGTAGGCTCCAGTTTGTGCCTCTCTATTTCATCACTGTGACATCATCAGGGTCACTATGACATCATCAGGGTCACTGTGACATCACACAGCTGACTCTCACCTGTCCAATCAGGTTGATGGAGGACTCCATGTGGCGCAGCTGATTGGTCTGTGCGTCCAGCAGGCTGAGGACGCTGCTGGCCAGCGTGCTGATCTGGTACGCCACGCTGGCCAGTGATTGGGTGGTGAAGTTCTTCGTCTCCTCCAACGCCTTCGTACCGCCATCACCTGACTAACGGAGACACGGGGTTAGCCTAGCTTAGCATAAAGACTGGCAGCGGAGGGAAACTGTTAGCCTAGCTTAGCATAAAGACTGGCAGCGGAGGGAAACTGTTAGCCTAGCTTAGCATAAAGACTTGTTGCAGTACCTGTATGTAGTTGTTGTTGCAGTACTCGGACACCTTCAGCAGGTTGTCGTAGTTTTCCAGCAGAGCTTTTCGGGCGTTCGGAGCCTCCTGGAGGATCTTTGACACGTCGTCTGTAAAGTTCTGATCCTTCATCTCTGAAAAACACAAAGTACTAATACACATCTTTATCCTGAAGTACCTGAGGTCAGACATGAAGTACTAATACACATGAATTATTATTATCATTATTATTATGAATCCAGCAGTTGCTGTATTGATGAATAATTTGAACACATTAATAATAAATGAACTTGCAGATGGGTTAGTGTTAGGGGATAGTGTTAGGGTTAGGGGAGGGTTAGTGTTAGGGGATAGTGTTAGGGTTAGGGGAGGGTTAGGGTTAGGGGAGGGTTAGGGTTAGGGGATAGTGTTAGGGTTAGGGTTAGGGGATAGTGTTAGGGTTAGGGGATAGTGTTAGGGTTAGGGGATAGTGTTAGGGTTAGGGGAGGGTTAGGGTCAGTCTGATGAGCGGCAGGTTGCCGGCTGCTCTGAAGTCAGCCGTCGTTCCTCCGAACAGGAAGTTTCAGACTCTTCAGTAACTTTTCATCTTCTTCACTTTAAAGCTCAGAGTTCAGATTAAAGTTCATTAAAGACGTTTAAACTCACCGAAGCTGCAGAGAAGATGGAGCTGAAGAGGTTCAGTGAGTGCTGCGCTGTTCTCTGCTGTTCTCTGATGTTCGTCCTGTCTGTCTCAGAGTTGCTGGGTGATTCTCCTCACACATGCAGTCAGAGATCCTCTCTGCTGCAGACGATGTCTCACTCTCACCACTATTTCACAAACATCCTCTGAGACTCTCAACGCCTGCTCCAAACAGTTCAAGGACTCCTGGAATATCCTGAAGGACCCCAGGAGTCTTCTGAAACATCCTGGAATTCCTGGACAGACCGGTGAAAACTCGTAAAGGATTCCAGGACCCAATTCAAGGACTCCTGGAATCTTTCAAGGACCCCTGAAAACTACTGGATTGCTTGAGTGATAAAACCAACCCTCAGAAAGATCCTGGAACTCTGCAAGGACCCCTATAGTCATTTCCAGAAGTCCTGGAATCCGTTCAAGGACCCTGGAATTTCTCAAATAGCCCTCACAAGTTTCCTTCATATTTTCAAGGACCTTCAGGATCTTTAGAAGGACAACACACTTCTCATAAGGATCCAAAAAACTCATATAAAGAGTCCTGGAAACTCTGGAAGTCCAATTCAAGGACCCTGGAACTCTGGAAGAGCTCCTACACCCATTTCAAGGATCCTTAAACCCCTTCAGGAAATCAAAGAACCCTTTACACTCTTTTAAGGATCCCTGGAAAACCTGGACAGACTCCAGGATTTATTCAAGCATCCAGGAAATTATGAACCTTGGAAAACTTCAAGGGACTCAAACAGTGATGACAAACATCCAGAAAGAACTTTCAATGACCCCTACAGACTTCAGGAAAACTCCAGGACCCATTTCAAGGACTCCCAAAGGCCTTTCAAGGATCCTGGAATCTCTTGAGGGTCCTGGAAACGGTTCAACCTGAAATGAAACAATCCTAAAAACCACACAGGTCGCCTGAAGGCAGGAGTCAAAGTAAATAAAGTCCGAGTGAGACCTCCTGCCTGTTTGCTCCTCTCTGCATGAACCTGCTCTGCTTCCTGTTTCACATCACAGACGTTCTGCAGAGAGTGAGCGCTCGCTCGGCCCGACATTAAAACCCTGACGATGCTTCAACTGATCAGCATCAGTGAGTCTGCAGCTCCACCTGCTGCTGGCAGCCGGACGCTACACCAGCAAACATTTATAACACTTAGAATAGTGATATGTAATAGTTATAATATATAAATATAGTAACATAGTTATAATATAATATATTATATATATATATATAATAGTTATAATAAATAATAAATAAATATATTGAACGGTTTTGATGTGAAATAAACAGAAAACATTTCAAACTTGTGAAATTAGAACTTTATTTATAAACGATGTGAAACGTCGTCGTGTTCGGTCGTTAACGTCCGGCTGTGTCGTGTTGCTACGGCAGGTCAGAGGTCACGTGATGCTCGTTGCCGGGGGCGACCAGCGGGTTCCAGGGTTGTTTCCGTGGAGCTCCGTCTTTATCTTTCCTCTCCAGAGGCTTCAGGTGACTCGCCAGGACCAGATCTCTGAGACACACAACACACAGCCTGGAACACTTTCAAGGACACCTGGAATGTATAAAACCACTTCAAGGACCTCCTTGAATGTCCTGGAAGACTCCAGGACTCCTCTAATGCATCCTGGAGCTTCAGGACATTCCAGGACTCACTTCAAGACTTCAAGAGCCCCATCAAGCAGCCTGGAACCCCTTCAAGGACTCCTGGGAGGTCTTGAAGAAGTTCCAGGAGCATCATGGGACTCTTTCAAGGACCTGTTGAACTTTTGAAGGATCCCAGAAGCTTTCTAGAACATCCAGGAAGTCCTTTAAGAAGTCCTGGAATGCCTTGAATGAGTCCCATGAGCTTTCTGAAGCATCCTGGGACTAATTCAAGGACTTTTGTAATGTCTTGAAGAAGTTCCAGGAGCCTTCCAGGACATCCTGGAATGTCTTCAATGACCCCAGGAGCCCTCTAAAGTATTCTGGAACTTGTTTCAAGGACCCTGGAACACCTTGAGGGATTCGTGGGAAGACCCACACTCATTCCAGGACCCCTGAAATGTTTTGGAAAAGTTCCAGGAGAATTCAAAGGCATCCTGGAAGTTCTTCAAGGACTTCTATAATCTCCTGAAGAAGTTCCAGGACTCCTCCAGGGACTCCAGTATGCTTGAGAGGGCTCCTGGAAGGTCCTGGAGAGTCCTGGAAGGTCCTGGAGAGTCCTGGAGAGTCCTGGAGCAGCGGCGTTACCTGAACTGCTGGTAGGAGGAGACTCTCTGACTGACGGCTCTCAGTTTGGCTTCGTTCTCTCGTCGGTGTTTCTGCTCCGACTCGACGGCCGCCTGCAGCTCGCGCTCCAGAGACGGGAAGTCGATGACATCACGCCTCGAGCTCGCCATCACCTGATGATGTCACACAGATGGGACAGTTTGTATGGAAGCTTTAAAAGGACAAAAACAAACACAAGATCAATATTCTGCTTCTTCATGTCGTTATTAAATATTTATTATAGAAACAGTTAAAAAGAATCAGAAACTGTTTTATAATCAAATTAGTTAAATAAAAACATGAAACTCAGTTTAAATAATAAAAAATCATTTAAATTGAAAAACTTCTTTGAATGTAAAACATTTAAACTTTATTTTAAAAATGAATTTTTAAACATTTAAATCTAAATTAATGAGAAAAACTTAAAGTTCATGTTTATAAACTTGAATGAATTTCAAAGATTTAAAATGTTTCTATGTTTATAATTAATTAAATATTAATGAATGAACTCCTCAGCTTTGACTCTAGTTTCATGCTGTTGTTTGTTTGTTTGTTTGTTTGTTTGTGGCAGGTGGAGGGACTACTGTAAAACAGAAAGTTTGGATCCATAAATGAAACATTAAACTGATGACTTGTGTTTTATTTTAACATTGAACCAAACTAACATTTACTAACATGTTAGTTACAGTTTGATCTGCGCGTTCAAACACGTTTAAAGATGTTTTTAGCTGCTTAACGCTGCTGAAACACGTTGTTATTGAACGCAGCTCAGCGGCTAACGCTAGCTTCCAGGCTAACGCTAGCTTCCAGGCTAACCTCATACAGCTAAACTAATGTGTTTTAACATTAGCTCCCATGCTAACATTAGCTCTGATGCTAACAGCAGGTTATATAAACACCTTACCTTTGGTTGAGTGGGTTCCTCGCGCTCTCTGAGTGTGTTCAAGTGTGTTTTCAGGCTCCTTGCGCAACGAAGAAACTAACAAACCGTCTCCATGACGACCGGGTGCCGGACCGCGCCTGCGCAGTACAGAGCTGTCCTAGAGACCTGCAGCTCGGTTTGTTTCTGATCCTGGAGACTTTTGAGGATTTAAGGGTGAAAAAAACAAAACTTATTTTTGTTAAAATCCTTTAATGACCGAATATTTATTATTTTTATGTTTTCAGTGTGAATAAACGGCAGATAAATGTGTTATTAACAGTTCAGGAGGATTTAAATGCTTTATTTACAGTGTGAAAGTCGCGTTTGTTTGTGTTAAATCTCTAATTTCAGTCCAGTGTTTCATTTATCAGTGATGTTACACAAAGAGAATACAGCTTTAAGGCGAGGAGTTCATGTTTCAGTGTTATAAAGCAGAAACAGAAACAGAAATGTTCTGTATAAGTCTTTGTCTCAGTCCAGATCCCCCAGCTCACCTGAGCAGGTCAAATGATCTGATCTATGACATCATCACAGAGTGGAGTCAGATTATCAGATTATAGATTCAACTGAGGTGAATTTTATATTTTTATTTTAACTATTCTAACTAAATTCATTAATTAGAAACATTCTTCTCTTCATGTTCATGTTTTTATAACTTTTATTACGGATCAAATGAAAGTTAGAAACACTTTTATTTTATTTTATTTTTACAGGATTATGTTTATCTGAACATCTTCTTCTTCTTCTTCTTCTTCTTTAATGTCGTCTTCCTGTCTGGGTCTGATCGGGGTCGTGTCTCCTCACACGGACACTTCCTGTCTGTGATGACGACAAAGACGACGTGTCCACCTGCTCAGAAACTGAAACGCCGTCCGGCTGCGTCTCTGACTGATGATGCGTTTCCTGTCAGCGGAAGAGCGAATCCTTCTCTGGATCTGAAGGTTGTAGATGAATAAAACTCTCTTCTTCTCCCTCTCGGGGTGGTAGAAGGCGGCGATGACCCGTCGGAGGCGGTTGGCGTAAACCTGAAGGCAGCTGAGGATCGCCGCCAGCAGCACGCAGCACGCACAGCTGACGTACACGCCGGCAGGGAGCGAGGAGGGCGGCGACACGCACATCCGGTTGTCGGAGTCGATGTGGAGGCTGGACGAGCTGTTGAACGCCGCCACCGTCTTCCTCAGGAGGCGGGCCATCATGGAGTCTCCGCCCACCTTGATGTCCACCTGGTGGCGGCTGGTGATGTTGAACCGGGTGACGGTGTGTCTGCTGACGACGTCCAGCACGTGGAACAGCGAGAAGTCCACGGTCAGCAGGACGGCGGACAGCAGAGAGACAGAAACCACCTGGAACACGCCGGACGTGACGTGTCGGAGCTCCTCGGGGAGGATCTTCAGACTCCACGGCTCCGTCAGCGTCCGACTCTCTGATTGGCTGAGAGGCAGCAGACAGCGCCGGCCGGCTCTCTTCCTGCGGGCGTCCATCTGTTTGAAGTACGCGGTGACGTAGACGTTGTCGAAGCCGACGTCCCTCCGGTAGCGTCTGAGATAACCGAGCGCCTGGGTGAAGATGGTGATGAAGGTGAGGGAGCGGAGTATCTGCAGGACGTCCAGCAGCCGCCGCATGGCGCCCGCCAGCCTGCCGAAGGATCCTCTGACGGCCTGCGTGAAGTCCTGATCCAGAACCGCCTGCTGCTGCTGCCGCTGCTCCACCAGCAGCTCCGTGCTGAACTCTCGGGACAGCAGGTCCACCGACGCGTTCAGCCGGTCGAACAGCTGACCGAAGTTTCCCTCCACAGGAAGCTGCTGCCGGCACCACGGCGTCATCACCCTCATGACATCACACAGGAAGTGGAACTTCATGGAGACACACAGGATGTGGTTGATGACGGGCACCGGGATCGCCTCCATGCACTCCGCCCACCTGAGGCTGAACCAGTCGACACAGCGCTCCACGCCCTGATCCACCACGCGGTCGCACTGCATCATGGTCTTGGCGGTGAACTGCTGCTGCGTGTCGTTGCCGGCGGCGACGGCGGCGTGTTTCTGGGAGAAGCGGTCGTATCCGTACTGAAGCACAACTTGGTCTCTGATGGTCTGAAACTTCTCGCGGACGCTCCGAGCCTCCGACTGGAAGTGCGGCTGGTCGTCCGTCAGCTGCTGCGTGATGAGGATCAACGGTCGGACGGCGTCCCTCCACAGCAGCCGGCTGTGACGGACCTGCAGGTCCAGGTTGCAGCTCAGAGACTCGGCCGCCGTCTGGACGTTCTGCTGGATGTTCTGCAGCGGCCCCGAGGACAGCACCGACAGGATCAGCAGCATCAGGTACGCACGGCCGCGGGAGCCGAGCATGCTGGGAAACATCAGCAGGACTGAACATCTGAAGGTGGAGGACAAGGCCCCGCCCACCACGCACATGCCGACACACACGCATCCTGCCGCCAGCTTCAAGCTGAAGGTCAGCGGGAGGCTGAGGCCGACGCCCAGGAACAGGAGCGCACCGCTCGCCGCTCCAAACAGCGCTCTGACCACCAGGTGAGCGACCGGAAACTCTTCTGATTGGCTGAAGAGGAACCGCCGGACGGCTGCCGGCAGACTGCGAGCGGCCGGTCGTCCCATCATGCTTTGCTGCTGTGTCAGTGTGTCACATGCGTCTGATAAATTCACTAAAATCACATGATGTTGTTTTTCAGTTGGAGCTTCTGGAAGCTTCAGTGACATCACGGTTTCTACGGTTACAGGAGAAACATCTCCACACTGTTTCCATGGAAACTGCAGTAAGAATTTAAGAGTTAAGAATTCAAACTGTTAGATGATCGACAGGAAGCTGCACTCATGATCTGTTCATGTTTTGTTTAGATAAAACAGCGAAGATATGAACTGAGGTCACAGAGTCACGATTCAGGACTGATGACCTGAAACGCTCTGACTCGCTTACAGACTGGTTTGGACTGTCGGGGTCAGACGAGTTTGGGTTCCTCGAGCCGTTCTCCCTTGCAAGGTTTTCTTTCATTAAAGCGGTTCAGAAACTTCAGACAGATGCCTCTCTGGTCTGAATCAGCTCCAAAACTCCACAACAAAACAAAAATGATGCAGATGTTTTATTTAACTCGGTGTGTTTGTTGGTGTTTATTATGAGGATTACTTTGAAAGTGACACATTGTTAAGTCAGCGTCAGACAGGATGTTGGTTGGACCATTTTAGAACATAAAGCATGTTAGGTTGACATTATTGGATGTATGAAGCTGCAGAATGAGCACAGTGTACATGAACACAGCAACATCAGCAAACTGCAAATCAAATGAACAAAAGAGAAATCACAACAACATTAACTTCTACTGGAAAAGGTCGGTCAACAGGAAGGAGAGACACTGTTCGTCTTCTTCTGGGGTCGTCTACTTCTACCCTCCGTCCAAACCTGTTTACAGCTGGTTTCAGGACAAACAAACATTATTTTCTTTTTCTGTTTTTCCTGTGAATTTTTCTCTGATTTCTGTTGTTTTATTAATATTATTAATTTGATTTGCAATTTGTTGTTGTGTTTTGTTTGTGTTGTGCATCCAGGATGTCGGCAACTTCCTTTTTGGTACTATTTTTGAACTTTAACAGGAAACAAGCTTTCATGATGTCGTGTTTAAACCAAACCAGAAACCATTTTACTGTCCATCAGCTGTGAGCCAGCGAGTGTCGGCTGAACTGAACTCTGCTTATTGCTGTTGAAACACTTTAAACTGGAGTGGATTTGTGTCTGTCCTTCTCTTTTTAATGACTTCATATGTAATCATGCTGTCCGAACACCATAAACGTCTACTTCTATAATATTTCTGCCTAAACAGGACTCGTCCTAAAAGTCGGAACAAGAGACTTTTTGGCCAGTTAGGAGAGATTTCCTGCTCTGAGAAGCTTGATAAATAAATAGATCTGCTGATATCTGATCAGTTTAATCAGTGATTGAAACAAAATGGTTTTAAATTATTACTGAAAGCTACAAACAGCAACAGTGATGAAGACATTTGACAAAACTCAGCTGAACACCAGTATTATCTGTATTATTTTTATTAAAAGTCAGTAAAATACCCTCTTATGTACAGAGTTCAATCTGTTATTGTTAACTTTGTTCTGTATCTGTAATACATATAAAGCTCATCACTATAAAATCATACAGCATTGTACAGAAGTCACCGTTACAGCAGTAAAAATCATCCCTAAAGTCAAACATTTCTGTAAATCCTCTGGTTCTCTGTGTGGAAACATCTTTTTTGTTAAACTTTATTTAGACTTAAACACATTTAATAACATTTAATAAATCATTTTGTTCTGTCAGTTTCATCTCTGTGGGTCCAGTACAGAGCATCCAGGATGTGATTAGCTTAGCTTAGCACAAATACCGGACGTCTTATTTCATACTGTTTCGTTTCTGACAGTCTAAAGCAACACGAGGCCCGTTAGCGTCCATCTCTAACGTACACGACTGATGACATCATCACAATCCAGTGTTTAACACAGTGACGTTCTTTTGTTCTATTCAGACAACAATCAAAACAAATACTTGGTATCAGAACGTACTGACGCCTGGAACATAAAGGTTTGGTCGTCTGGCAGTGAGATGTGGGTTTTATGTTCTCAACAGGTTCCAGGTTCAACCCACATGAACTTTAAGGACGTGATGTTTGCGTCCAGAGTTCTACAAGGTTCTCAAAGGATGTGGAACTTGTTTGGAGAGTTCTTGATCATGGTTCTGTCTGGGTCCGCAAGGTGTTTTGTTTGATCTGTTGCCTTGAAAATAGAAGTAAAGCCGACTGTTAAGGTGTCAGATCCAGATCAGAGTTCTAGATGGTTCCACTCAGGTTCTACCTGGGTCATTTGAGGCTCAGTGGTCGAGACAGAAGCATCGTGAAAACATCAGGTTCCAAGTTCATCTACCTGGACTTTTTAAAATTTATATTTAAAGAAAGAAGCTCTGGTGGAGAGTTCTCATTAAAAGACGGATGTTTTATGTATGTGTGTTTTGTTCAGTCTGTTGCCTTGAAAGAGCAATGAAGCAGCTGTTTAAGGTTTCAGATCCAGTTCAGGGTTCTATGTGGTTCCACTGAGGTTCTACCTGGGTTATTAAAGGTACAGTAGTTAGAGAGGGACATGGAGTATCCATCTGGTTCCAGTTTCATCCTCCTGTGAATGTCTTGAATGAACTTGAATGTCCAGAAATGTAAAACAACAGGAGTTGGAGATTGGGTCCAGTGTTCTAAAGGGTTCTACACAGTTTGGAACTAAAAGTGAGATGTTTTGGGTTTTTAAGGTGCCAACGTAATGTGTTTTGTTTGATCTGATATCTGGAAAATAGAAATAAAGCCAGCTGTTGAGGCTCCAGATCCCACTCTAGTTCTAGATGGTACCACTCGAGTTGTATTTATCTGTTAGGTCTTGGTGGTCAGACGGGGGCTTCATGTTCTCAACAGGTTTGAGGTTCAACCCTCATTAACTTTAAAGTCTATTAATTTTAAAAACAGGACATGATGTTTGTGTCCAGAGTTCTTGATCATAGTTCTTCCTGGGTCTGTAAGGTGTTTTGTTTGCCTGGAAAACAGAAGTAAAGCTGACTGTTAAGGTTTCAGATCCAGATCAGCGTTCGAGATGGTTCCACTCAGGTTCTATCTGGGTCATTTGAGGTTCAGTGGTCGAGACAGAAGTGTCATGAAAACGTCAGGTTCATCTACCATCCTATAGTTTAAGTGGGATGGTGGACTCTGGGTGCGGGGATGGAACTTGGTAGAGTTCTCACTAAAAGACGGATGTTTTATGTAAGTGTGTTTTGTTCTGTTGCCTTGAAAGAGCAATGAAGCAGCCGTTTAAGGTTTCAGATCCAGTTCTACAGGGGGTTGGAGCTTGGTGGAGAGTTCTCACACTCTTTGGGTTTTCAGGTGCCAAATAAGCGTGTTTTAAAAATATCAGTAAAACGGACTGTTGAGGTTTCAGACAGGGTCCAGGGTTCTAGACGGTTCCACTCAGGTTCTACCAGGGTCATTTGAGGCACAGTGGTTAGATATGTCCAGGTTCAATCTCCTGTCAACTTGAATTTGAGAGGAGGGTTTTGGCAGTCTTCTTGATGTTCTGGGTGCTCACAGGAGCTGGTTCTCTGAAGTTTCTGTAAGGTTCTCCGAGGAGTTCCTGGAGGTCCCCCTACCCTTCGGAGGCGAAGATGGTTTGGAACTCGTTGAGCATGAGCTCCACTATCTGGCTCTGGAACACCATGTGGATCGTCATGTTGGCCGACTCGGTCTGCGGCCGAAGCAACGTGGGTCCGAACACGATGGCGACGCTCTGAACCGACATCCTGTTAGATTCCTTGTGATCGATCACCCTGCAGACAGTCAGAGAGACATCGGTGTTTAAGGTCACGCATCATTAGGAAAATGTTCCTCAGGTTCATACTGACGTACATTCCTGATATCATTCATAAAAAACACAATAAGACCAATGACATGGATAGAAATCACTACAGCTTACAGAGGAGGATAATATTGTACATTGCAGCAGGATATTATATGACCGACAACTGAAGAATTGCACATGTTAGTGTTCAGCATCTGTAAAGTTCTCTGTGACCATACGTCATTCCACACTGTTAAACGCTCGTCTCTTGTCAACACCATAGACTCTAAGAGGCTGCTATCTGCCCACATGTAAAGAAACCATCGTACTTGGTTGTTTTTCCAGGTCAGACTTCGATTCATTCATTTATGCGTCGGCCATGTTTATAAGGTCTGAACAAACAGCAGAGAGTTTGTACTCTAATCAGATCTCAACAATTTGAGTGTTTTAAAGGTAAATCTGTGTCTCCTGAGTTAATAAGTACAGGTATAAGAACAGGTTCCAGGTGTTCTGTAGACTGGTTCCAGGTTTGAACTCACTTGAGCAGATGTTTGAACAGCAGCTCCATGGTGTCGTGGTTCGGCAAAGGCAGTGAACGAACCAGATCCTTCATGTAGGAGACTTTCAGGCTGTAATCTGGGACCTCTGCAGGGAAACACACATTGATAGGTTCATTTTAAACAATTACAACTACAAAACAGACATATATGAAATGATATGTGAGTGTTCATGAATCTCAGGAGATGACTCTTCATAATTATGGTTTTAGTTACTTTTCAGATGCACAAGACACAAAACAAAACAAAACAGCTTGTTCACATTAAGCAGGTTTAGGTGTGAAGAGTGTTTGATGTAAGTTTTGTGAAGTACTGACGGATGGCAGCAATGAACTTGTCGAAGCAGCTGAACGGGAACAAGGGCTCAGGAAGCTCTCGCAGGAAAAGCTTCAGAGCTCCGGTGATCACGTGGATCTCCTCCCACTGACCGTCCTCCAGGTCCAAGTGCTCCTCTGCAGCCACCACAGAAATACAACACATGAAGAAGAAGAATGAAAAACTCCTGCTGACTGGACAATAGCCAAGTATAGCAGGGTGTCATATAATTAGCTCTAATTAAACCAGAGTAAACCAGAGTCTCTGTTTTACCGTTAATTGGAATTATTTGCAGGAACGTTCTTGAAAATGATTAGGACATTCTCAAAAATCCTCAAATTTAAATAAAATTACAGGAATGAAAATAAAGTGTGTCTTTAAACAACAGTCAGGAGTCCAAATGAGCAGTGAAATAAGTTTTTGTTGCTGTAAGTTGGAGATGTGTCGATGTTACCGTGGTCAGCTTTGTGTCGTAGTTTCTGGATCACAGCCAGGTTCCCGCTCACTCTGTAGATCCCGTCAACATCCAGACCTGAAGACACAAACGTTTAAAACACACGTCAGTCTGCTCTGTGTGTGTGTGTGTTTGTATGAAATCTGATTGTCTTTATGTGTGTGTGTGTGTTTACCTCTCCTCTCCACTGCTTTGATACACTTCTCCACAAACTTGGGAATATTGGAGTTTTCTCTGTGACAGAGTGTGTCCAGGTGACACCCGAAGACGTTATCTGGGAAGAACACGTAAAAACATGGAGTCTGTCTGAACATTTTGTTCAGTGTAACGTTATATACACGGCATGAACCGTATACGACGCAGCAAGAAGGTATACATTCGCTGCCACTAAAGATTTAACATTTAAACTTTTCTATCACTCCAGTCACTTGTTTATTCATTGTTTGTGTATTTTCATGATGCCGTTTCTATGTGATCACAGTCCGGTCACCATGGAAACAGGCAGCAGGTTTTGGTCTTTCTTACCTCGGATGTATCCTCTCTCTTTAACGCTCTGCAGTGTCGGCCTCCGCTGGAGGAACCGTCGCAGTTTAGTCCGAACTCGTCTCTGCTCAGAGTCGGCTGATGAACTTGAAGTCACTTCAAACAGAAGAAGAAGGTGAAGGTGTTTATTTCAGTCCCCATACAGTCTGTTTGGTGAATGATGTAGAGCTTTAATAAAGTTTATAAACTCACATGGCCTCTTCTTGTCTTTGTCCTCTTTGTCTGAAGCAGTTTCATCCTCGTCATCTGACAGGTGTTCCTGTTCCTGAAAGAGTTCCACTAAATTAAACAACAACGTTCCCCAGCAGCTGTTCATAATTTCAATCTTCTGAACACCCTGGTGGATCTACAGTCAGTGTGTGAGTGTGTTTGGTACCAGCTGTCTGATGGTGGATCTACAGTCAGTGTGAGTGTGTCTGGTACCAGCTGTCTGATGGTGGATCTACAGTCAGTGTGAGTGTGTTTGGTACCAGCTGTCTGATGGTAGATCTACAGTCAGTGTGAGTGTGTTTGGTACCAGCTGTCTGATGGTAGATCTACAGTCAGTGTGAGTGTGTTTGGTACCAGCTGTCTGATGGTGGATCTACAGTCAGTGTGAGTGTGTTTGGTACCAGCTGTCTGATGGTGGATCTACAGTCAGTGTGAGTGTGTCTGGTACCAGCTGTCTGATGGTGGATCTACAGTCAGTGTGAGTGTGTCTGGTACCAGCTGTCTGATGGTAGATCTACAGTCAGTGTGAGTGTGTTTGGTACCAGCTGTCTGATGGTGGATCTACAGTCAGTGTGAGTGTGTCTGGTACCAGCTGTCTGATGGTGTCCTGCATCACTTTCAGCCAGTCATTGATGATACTCTCGGTGTCGTACTGCATCAGGTACTCGCAGCCCTGACGGGTCTTCAGCTGCAGACACAAACATACAGACACCAGTTTCATCATTCACAGTCAGCAGAGACTTCTATAACAGGCTGTAACCATGGCAACAGATATGGTATATACCTCGAGAACGTTCTTTTTGGACGACTTGTCCTTGGAGGCCCAGCCAACTGAAGCTCCTCTCAGTTCGACGGTGTATTCTGGAACGATTTGTGACGCCTTCATCTGAGGAAAAGTGAGATATCATTTTAATAAAAAGTGAACAAAAGATCTGTGATGTCACACACAAGTTTATTTTTCTGACTGAACATTCATCTAAAAGAGAGCACTAGTTGAAGTCTTTGAGTTGATGTTGTATTATGCAGCTGATAAAATACATCTGCATGTAATCAATATATAATTTTGGAAAAAAAGAGGAGAAGGGGCTCATTTTTGTCACAAAGCTTCCTAACAAGTTGATGTGAAACTGAAATTCATGTCTGTGGGGTTTTTTTGTTTTTGGCTGCAGAACATGACTTTGTATAGATGAAGTCACTGGTGGAGCTGCAGAGTTTAAGAGGTGAAGTTACTATATCTTAATTAAAGTAGCAGCACGTTGTCATTATATTTATGACAGCCCCTTTTCACTGTTTGTATCTGACATATTTTAACCTGCATCCTGTTGGGTTCAGATGTTTCAAGATTCCATTTTCTAAACCCTCTTCAGCTCTGAACAGATTATAAAACATTGAATGATTTCAAATATGAACTTTGTCTTTTAAAGTGATGTCATTTATTCTTTATTCAGATTTAGTGACTGCAGTTTGTCAGAGATCAGCTGTGCTTCTCTGGTCTCAGCTCCGAAGTCCAACCTCTCCCATCTGAGAGAGCTGGATCTGAGTGGAAACAAGCTGCAGGATTCAGGAGTGAAGCTGCTGTCTGAGTTTAAGGAGAGTCCAGACTGTAGACTGGAGACTCTGAGGTCAGTTCACTGACTGTTACTACTGTTTCTTTCTTCATATTTTCATTTTTTACTGTACAAAGTTTAATCTGTAGTTCTAAAAGATGACTGACTCTTAACCTTCCCGTTCCTGTTCCTTCCCATTAATTACGCAACTTTTATCCTCCCAGGTCTAAATTGATCTGGTTTGACTCTTTATAAAGCATATAGTATAAATTATCTTTTTAGCCAACTTCATTCCAACTCAATACCAAGTTTTACACTTACTCGTGAAATTTATGACCAATATACCTCACTTACATGAAATAATGAATTATTTTAATCATATTTAAGATCTTTATAGCCAGCTTCATTCCAAGTTTAGCACAATAACTGAGTGTTTGCTGTGTTATTACTATTATTATTACTCAATAATAATAGAGTTGTTAACAATTTAGTGTCTGATCAGGGCTGCAGGCAATAGTTTAGAAACACTTGAAATGCCCTACATGGAAATACTGACCAGATGTCAAAAATAAAGTTTTGTTTTTAAATCAGTTTATTAACTGTTCAATTATGTTTTCTGTAAATATAATTTCCCAATATTAAAGTCCAACAGTTAATAAAACTAAGTAACTTTTGTTCTTAAGTCTAAAATTTGTAAACATTTTCCTGAATAGAGATAAAATTCTGATAAAATACCCACAAACTCTAGAAAGAAAACTCCCTCCGTGTTCTTCAAAGAGATAAATACAGAGGAAGTGATGACCTCACTGTGTGTAATTGGTTCTTACAGCGTTCCCAGTCGGAGCAGATTTAGGGTCTTTGTGGAAGGTGAGGATCCCTCCGTGGAGGACGGTCCAAGACTGAGCCCAGTTCTTCCTATTCAGCAACAACAACAACAACAAACTGAACAAACAGCAGCATGCAGGGAATTTAAAACATATAAAATGCCACAACTGTACTTCAGACATTACTTTTAGTCCTTTGCTCTCACCTGATCTTTTTGCCGTGATCGGCTACTTTGGTCTTGTTGATAATTCCTGCTTTCTCCAGCAGGTGGCCCTGCAGAGAAAGAGAAGTAGACAATAGAACAGGTGAGTCCTCAGGTTTCTTTAACCTGCAGGTCAGCTTTGAAATGTGACTCCTGTATAAACAAGGGAGTGGTGTTTGTGTGTCTATGGAAGCCCTGCAGGTTCAGTCTCCTCTCTGTATCTGCAGCTAAAACACTGGACAGGCACTGGGAATAAAATGTATAATTAAGTTTCCCCAAACACCCAGACTCTAAAAATGACTAAACAGCCCAAACTAGATCCTCAACAACCTCGATAACTTCTTCAAGAAGGTTGATGTTCAATTCAGTTAATATCCATAAATATTAAACTTTTACTACAATTTAATTATAATTTGGCAAAAAATCTGCTGATGAAAACTTCTCCAGAAAAGTTACCATATTGTCCTGAAAATAAGACAACACTGATTATAAGAAGTCTCTTAAAGTCTCAGCTGTTGGAAAATTAAAGCAGAAGTCTTGTCTCTCACTCTCCTCACTGATCACTGTCTCTGTTTCAGCTCCTCATCATCTGTCATTCCTGCTCTGCTGTTTGACAGATAATAGAGATGTGAGGTGGGAGCAGATATTTCGGTCTCTAGACATTGTTATTCACTATAAACACACTGGAAGAAACTTGCTAGCCTAGCAACATTAATGCTACAAACAGCCCAGAATACATCACTCTCAATTCAAAAAGAACTGATGATCATGTGAACACGAAACTGTCCTGTTCTTGAATATAAGATGACACCAAATCCAGAATAATAAGAAAAATATGCTAAATGAAGCTCAACAGATATTTTCACTGTCTGCAATAAAAACACCATCAACCTAGAATCTGCTCAGTGAATAACAAACAAATCAAAGTGGTTAGTTCCCGTTAAGAACTGTTAATGCACACAATGGATGATTAGGAGGGTTAGTGGAAAAACACAGAGAAACTTTCTTGGCAATATTTAAATTATGACGTCGGGCCGCCGCCTCCTGGAGGCTGCAGTGTTCATCACAGCCATATCAGGACATTTCATACTTGTTGTGACATCTGTTTCCAAAATATTTCACCATGTGGTGATACTGAAGAGTCTGAACTGCCCAAAACTTCTTTTCAATCAGTCAGTAAAATATATTTGAGGAGGGGGCAGTTTCAGGCAGTGACCTCATTTACTGAGGGTAGAAGCTCTTCCTGGGTGGCTGTGATCTTAAATGATTCTCCTGGCCTTATTCTTGCAACGCCTGGTGTAAATATCTTTTAGGCAGGGTAGATCACCGGCTGCTGGCCCTCAGTGAAGTGGGCACCAAGGCACTTGAAGCTGTCCATCCCCTCCACCGGGGATCTGTTGATATTAAGGGAGGGCGGCATAGTTCTTTTCCTGCCTCCTCCCAAAGTCCATCATCAGCTGCTTAGTTTGCTGATATTTAGAAGTAGGTTGTTGTCCTTACACCAGCAGATCAGGTCCTCTACTTCCTTCAGATAGACCTTTTCATTGTTATCCATGATCACGACCAGCACAGCTGTGTCGTCAGCAGACTTGATGATGGTGTTGGAGTTGAAAGTGGCTAGACAGTTGTGGGGGTGCTCTGATTTTGAGGATGAGGCTAGATGAGGTGTGTCTGCCTACCATCACCACCTGGGGTCTGCTCATCAGGAAGTGAAGGGTCCACATGCAGAGTGAGGAGTTAAATCTCAGGTCCTTGAGCTTGTGACGAGCCTGGAGGGAGCTATGGTGTTTAAACGCTGATCTGAATGAACAGTAACCTCACATAGTTCCCTTTCTTGTCCAGGTGAGATACGGTGGTGTGGAGGATGTGTGTTATAGTGTCCTCTGATGATCAGTTGGGACGGTAGGCAAACTGTAGTGTGCTTAGTAGTGGAGAGCAGATGTAATCCTTCATCACTACAGAGGTGAGTGCCACTGGGCTGGCCTTGTTTTCTTGGGCAAAGCAATGATGGTGGACTCTTTGAAGCTTGTTGGTCAGTACATCATCTGAGATCCTGCCCACTGATACCACTCACTTAAAAACCCTTGTGACGTCACACTCAGAAAAGGTAACAAGTTACTAAATCAAAGGTTAGTTTGTGTTAGTAAAGCCTGGTTTGCTGTAACACGAGTTTCCATGGTTACTACAAGAGATTAAAGACTGTTTTTCTGACAGAGACAGCCCAACAGACACCCAGCAACTTCACCGGCCAATCAGGGCCTAGGACCTACGTGCTGCTGATGGGAGTTTATGCTTCGATTGGACAGATTCCTCTTCCGTCTGAACCTACCAGGGAACTTGATGAGGGAGAACAGGATGATATCACATGATCAAAGAAAGAATGAATGAATGAATGAATGAATGGTGGACAGACGAGTAAGTGTAATGGAGTTGAATGAGGTAGTGAGACAGGTGTGTGTGTGTGTGTGTGTGTGTGTTCAAGGTTCAAGGTTCAAGGTTCATTACTGTGATTTGCATGCTAACACATGAAACAAAGGTATGGTGTGTACCTGTGGACTGTCAGGAGAGTGTCTTCTGTTGGAAACATCAGTGAGGTCGGAGACGTTCCTCCTGAGGTTCGGAGCATACGTCTGTAACACAGACGATACTTTTATAAACCCAAACCATTTTATATATGCCAGTAAACCAGTGCACAATATTTAATAGTCCTTGATAAGAGATAAAAGTTTATTGTTGATCTACAGATAGGTGGTTATCATAACTCAACCCTAAGAACCAGTCACACACAGACGAGCTGCCACTTTAATTCCACTGTGATTTTCATTTTCAAGACTTGAATGACGAACTCAAGAACTGATCAGTGGACAAACCAGCATGAGGCACAAGACATGCTGCACTATATGTCATACCCTCCCAAATGGCAGGAGACTGTACATCCTGTGTATTTACAGATGTAGTTGTAGATCTGAGGATAATTATTGCTGTATGTTGATAGATGAGTGTGCATCATAATGTGTGTTGTTATGTTATACTTTTATTCCATTAAGCCAAGAAACGTACCAATAACATAATCATGTCATCCACGACCACAACAACAAGATGGTAACTTTTGAGAACGTGATAAGAACTTTTGAGAACTGAAGCAGCTGATTGGTTCGACTCACTTCTTCAGCTGCACTGTGTCTCCAGTTCTTGATCTGCAGAGTCGTTCCATCTTCAGGAACTCCATTTCCCATCAGCCTTTGGGGCAACTGAGGGATCTGAAACCCATCAATCAATGGATTAATGAATGAAATCACACCTGATTAAATAACTTATTGATTGATTGATTGATTACCTCCTTCCACTGGGAGCTGCTGCTGTCTTTCAGGTCCAGCTGAGCTCTGGGAATTAGAGGCAGATGCTGCTGTGCATGCTGGGAAGGGAATAAAACAACAACATTGATCAGTGACCTGCAGATTAAAGCGAACTGACAAACTGTGTGTGTTTTTTTACCGTTGTAAGGACGGCGTCGTTGTTCTCTCGCTCTGCATTCAGAGGATAATCTTCTTCTGGCAGTGGAGGCTAAATCATTAATAATAGATAAAGAAAGTTCACCATTTTTAATTCTTTAACATTTCCTTTAAGACCTGTTGTGACTCATTAAGGTAGGATCAGTTTTTACAGCTGTTGTGTTTGGTTGATGTGATCGTACCGGTCTGTCGTCGTGTTTCCTGCCAGCTGAGCGCTGGGAGGCGGGGGAGGCGGGGGAGGCGGGGGAGGGCGGCTCAGGTGCGGTCCAGGACGTGGTGCCTGAGGCGGGGTTGTAGTAGTAGAATCTCCCCGAGGCTTCGTCCACCAGCTGCTCCCAACCGCAGGAACCCTGACAGGAAGGACCGGTTTCCATGGTGAAACAAGGTTCATTCATGTTTTAATTAGTGCTGGATTATTTAGCTTGATAATAATTAATAAATAACCCAGGTAAACATTATAAACATTTACTGTGTACTGAATATAAAGATAATAAATATTAAACACAGTAAACAAAACAAAACATATTAACACATAAAATGAGGAGAAATTATCTTTACTATCAGAAATACTTCCTTAAAATAATCTCCTTAAAATGAGGTTTTAAAATAACAGTAGTTTTTATTACTGTTTACATTTAACAACAATATTTGTTCTAAGACATGAGGAGGTGAAAACACAGAAATATTTGAGTATATTCTATCTTCAGGGTGACTCATGCTGACGTCTTCCTGTTCAATAAATCAATAAATCTGAGAGGATATTATTTATGTTTATGTGATTCAGTCTCTACTTCCACTTCAACATCGTTCAGCTGTTACGTTTCATCAGTTTCTGTTTGTGTTTGTGGAGTTTTGTACCTGGGAGGAGGCGGGGGAGACCACCGGGGAGGGGGAGACCACCGGGGAGGGGGAGGCCAGGTGTCCCCCCTCCCTCCCCTTGGACTGATCCATGTCTGCAGCAGGTGGGGGTGGGGGGCTGCGGGGGTCGGACCAGGTGGTCTGTCTGGTTACAGGATGGTAATAAAACTGCTTCCCGCTGTCCTTGTCGGTGTGGACCTGCCGGAGGAGACGGAGACGGTTCAGAGCCGTCAGCTGTTTATCTGATCACAGCGGCTCAGTTTACATCTGATGAAACTTTAATCACCTCTGCAGGCGGCAGCAACACCAACAAAACACACATTTATCATAAATATGAAGAGAACTTAACGTGTGTGATGTAATAAAACATTTGTTCTGAAAATACTGTAAACAGGATAAACATGTATCATCATGCAGTTAAACAGTTAAACACAATAAAAGTGGAAGTTGGAACACAGTCAGTGAAACCTGAAGCTGCTGCAGCAGGTCTGCAGCAGCTTCTGCTTTAAACACACAGCAGACGTCATCAACAGCCGCTCAATGAGATGAGCTCTGCTGATTTAGAGGGAAACGGTAAAGCTGGAAGTGAAGGAGTGACAGTGAAGAGGAGGAAGAGGAGGAAGAGGAGGAAGAGGAGGAAGAGGAGGAAGAGGAAGTCCGGTTGTCTCAGATGAGATCAACCATGCAGCAGAATGAGTGACGCTGGGCGGAGATGAGATGATGTGACCAAAACTAAACAGTTTGTTTTTGTCTTTTTGAGTTTAGAGGTTCTTTTCTTTTTCGTTTTTAACAGAAAGACTTTTAAATACTGAATGTTGGATGTAAAGTGTTCCAAAATAATACAAAAATATGACATTTTGGGGAAAGAAAAAAGTTTCTTAACTCAAACTTCATGTTTAAATAAAAATAAACCTCATGTGTAGTTTCTCTGTGAGGTCAAAGTTCACTGACCTGCCATTCATCATGCGGGCTGAGGGGGGAGGCGGGGCTCATCATCCCGGAAGAGGAAGCTGAAGACGAGGAGGAGGTGTGGCCTGCTGTAGCGGGGGCAGGGTCAGGGGGCGGCGGAGCGGGGAGGGCGGAGCCAGCGACGGAGATCTGAGGCGTTTTCTTCAGACTGGAGACGTTAGCGTAGACGGGCGAGTCGGGGCCGAGCGAGCTCTGGTCCTACAGAGAGAGAGAGGGGGAGGGGTCACTGTGGGTCTCAGTGGGTCTCTGTGGGTCTCAGTGGGTCTCAGTGGGTCTCTGTGGGTCTCTGTGGGTCTCTGTGGGGTCTCTGTGGGTCTCTGTGGGTCTCTGTGGGGTCTCTGTGGGGTCTCTGTGGGTCTCAGTGGGTCTCTGTGGAGTCTCAGTGGGTCTCAGTGGGTCTCTGTGGGTCTCTGTGGGTCTCTGTGGGGTCTCTGTGGGGTCTCAGTGGGTCTCTGTGGGTCTCAGTGGGTCTCAGTGGGTCTCTGTGGGTCTCTGTGGGGTCTCAGTGGGTCTCAGTGGGTCTCTCTGGGTCTCTGTGGGTCTCTGTGGGTCTCTGTGGGGTCTCAGTGGGTCTCTCTGGGTCTCTGTGGGGTCTCTGTGGGTCTCTGTGGGTCTCTGTGGGGTCTCTGTGGGTCTCAGTGGGTCTCTCTGGGTCTCTGTGGGTCTCTGTGGGTCTCAGTGGGTCTCTCTGGGTCTCTGTGGGTCTCTGTGGGGTCTCTGTGGGGTCTCAGTGGGTCTCTCTGGGTCTCTGTGGGTCTCTGTGGGGTCTCAGTGGGTCTCAGTGGGTCTCTCTGGGTCTCTGTGGGGTCTCTGTGGGTCTCTGTGGGTCTCTGTGGGGTCTCAGTGGGTCTCTGTGGGTCTCAGTGGGTCTCAGTGGGTCTCAGTGGGTCTCTGTGGGTCTCTGTGGGGTCTCAGTGGGTCTCTGTGGGTCTCAGTGGGTCTCTGTGGGTCTCTGTGGGTCTCTGTGGGTCTCAGTGGGGTCGGGTTAGGGTTCTGGTCTGTTCGAGGAGGGAAACGCCCTGGAACATGAATGTATGCAGCAGCTTTTCCTGTCTGACTGTCATTAACTGTAACTGTGTCTCTGTGGGTGAGCTGCTGTCCGACAGGAAGAACTCCTCCCATGTTTTATAAACACACACACACACACTCACACACACACACACACACACACACACACACACACACACACTCACACACACACACACACACACACACATTAACCAGAGTAATTGAAGTCTCTGCAGCTGATCTTCCTGTTGGATTCTTTGCGTTTCACAAACACCTGCATCATGTTTGTATCCGACATCTTCAACAGTTTCGTTCTGTTTTTCTTTAATCGATGCGACTGAACGCTCAGATGATGAAGATGAAGATGATGATGTAACCATCCTACAGGTTTACATTCTGACACCAGTTTACATTATTTACACTTTGTGTCTGTCTGTCAGAATACTACAGTACCCATGAGCCTCTGCTGCTGTTGCTATGGAGACGAAGCCAGTCAGAGATCATAATGAATTCTAAACGCTTCGTCGCTTCGTTGCAAACAAATCGTGTCGCCGTGGTTACTGAATTCACTCAAAGTGACTCAGAAAAGTTTTTAAAATCAGTTTTCTTGTCATCATAAACTTCGGCTTCTGCTCGCCGCCACTGGAACCAAATTTTAAGCTCTGTGATTGGCTGATTCTCGCTAAGATGCATCCTGGGAGTTGTAGTGAACGTCGACCCCGAAATCTTTATGTTCTTTAACTAAAGATGCAGATCTGTTTCGTTGTTGACTGTCTGCTCTGCTGTGCATCATGATGTTAAACATGTTGATCACATGACGTTTTATCTGACAGCCGAGCTGAGGACGAACACAACCCGACCCCCCCCACACACACAAACAAACAAACAAACAACACTAACAATGATTAAAAGAATGAAACAAACAACTCTCACAACATCCCAAACATCTACATCATCTGCACCGGAACAAACTATAAACCAAATAAACCAAAAGATGAAATATGAAGGAGACAGAGAGAGAGAGAGAGAGAGAGAGAGACAGAGAGAGAGACAGAGAGAGAGACAGAGAGAGAGAGAGAGAGAGAGAGACAGAGAGAGAGACAGAGAGAGAGAGAGAGAGAGAGAGAGAGAGAGAGAGAGAGAGAGGGGGGGGGTAAGGTAAATACAGTCAGAAACAAGGACGAGCACATTTGAGGTAAACAAGTAAACAAAAGTTGAAGTGATGAACTGAAGCAGCAGAGCCTGAATTTCTTTAGAAACAGTCGAGACATTTTGTTTTTAATGTTAAATTAATTAATTATTGTTTAACGTTCACACATGAAGATGAGAGCCGATGGACTCAGTTCAGGTTTGAAGTATTTGTGTCTCTTTTCTTTAGTTCATTTAGATGTTTTCACACAAAAACTCTCATTAAATCCTCTCAAAACATTAAACTTTGAAGACGACTGAAAACCTGATCGATCGATTGATTAAGTTGCCGAATAATCTCCAACTATTTAGATGATTAATTAATAGTTTTGAGTCGTTTTTTAAGAAGAAAAAGTCAAAATTCTCTGATTTCAGCTTCTTAAATGTGAATATTTTGTGGGTTCTTTAATCTCTGTGACAGTAAACTGAAGATCTTTGAGACACTGAAACATTTTTCAACATTTTCTGACATTTTCTGGATCAAACAGCTGATAAATTAACGGAGAAAATAACCGACAGATGAATCATTAGTTGCAGATCTGGGCTGTTTATATAATACATGCTGCATAATGAAGAGCTTCTTTCTGGGAACAATATTCACCCCACAACATGTTAATATACCACCAACTATAAGCCATGTTTTCTTTTCTTTTTTTTGTCAATGGTTACCATGGAAACATAAGTTAAACTGGGTCTCAGGTGGATCGCTTGTTGGTTATAAAGGTTATAAAACAGGAATGTTTATCAGCTGTTAGTCAGAGGTCAGAGGTCAGAGTTTCACATTAACCTGAACGTCGACTGTCTGGAAACTTGTTTTTGTTTTCATGTTAAAAATGTTTGAAAGAAGTTTAAAACGTCGTTTTACATCCAGAATTTCACTCAGTTTGTGTTTGTTTGAAGGAAACATGAACCTGCACAGACTAAAACATAAACATTTAAACTAAAATTAAACTAAAACTTAAATGTATTTTTTATTTATATAAATGTCTGCACTTACCCATGATGCATTTCTCTCTGTTTTTCTGTTATTAAAGTCTCCTCAGCGTTAAACTCCACACAGTTTGTGCTTGTTTCTGATCCGACTGTGACTGAAGCTGCTTCATGTTGACAGACTGAGCTCTGCCCTGCAGGCTGTAGCCCCGCCCCCCTGTGTGCCCTGACCCCGCCCCTGCCAGAGATAACCCCGCCCCCGCCTCCTGATGGGCAGTCATCATCTTTTTTAGGAGTCGACTCTTCTGAATCATTCGATCACAGGTTTGATTCTAAACATCAAAACTCAATTTATTTCATTTCATTTCATTTGGTGTTTTATTCTATTTGATTTCATTTTTTAATTTAATTTAACTTCATTTATACCTTGAAGCTTCCTTCATTTTAATCAACACATTTTTCTGCTTGAGATTAAAAGTCCCTTCAAAGACCATTTAGAAACTGTTCTGGAGCTTTCAACCGAATCACATGATCTTCCTCAGCAGATGTCGTCTGATGTGATCAGTGACTAGTTTGAACCCTCTCGCTGTTGTTTTTGTAACTTTACCATGTAAACAGTTTTCTATGTGATGTGTTGAACAGCGACCTCTGTGGCCGTGAGTGGTAACAACAGGACTTCCTCCATTTCCCAGGATTCACTGCTTCACTTCTTCAAGGACCCTTAAAACTTTATCAGATACTCCTGGGAACTTTTTGGTTTTTTAGAAACAAGTAATGAACAAAACTCTGACTCATCATCATCTTTTAAGTTGAAATGTTGAACTTGTTAGCAAACAGTTGCTTTTATTTCCACATCCAGCAGTTGTATTATATAGATAACGTTTCAATCTGCTTAAAGCTGCATGAAAATTGTTTTTTTTGTCAACTGTTTTTCAGCAGAATACTCTATAAAGAAAACTGTTGTATTATCAACTTATAAAGAAGTTATGTGGCTAACATGTTAGCAAAAAGCTGTTTATTTCCACATCCAGCAGTTACGGAGCAACATTATCCTTCATGTGGAGTCGTGTTTCTGTCCAGTCTTCTCTGTCTTTCAGCTTCTGTTTCTGCTCTCTACCAACTCCTGAGGGAAATATCTGGCTCTTTAGCTGCTAAATGCTACCAGCTAGTCTACAGCTAACTGTGTCTGTTTGAACAGGTAGTGTACAGCAGCTTTTTACAGCTTCTTCTCTCTGAAAGCGACGCTATGAGAGCAGCTGAGAGTGAACCAGAACAGTAAAGTTGCAGCTGGACAGATAAACAATGAGCTGAAACTATAAAGCTCCGTAAAGCCGAGAGGAGCTGCAGGTTCATCACTAGCACACAATAACACATCACATACTGACACATCAGACTGAGGACAGAAACATGTTAGAGAGGATTTAAAACAGAGGCAGCCTTATTAGGCTCTCAGGCCGCTGCTTTAAAGATTCATAAAGTTTCACTACAGTCACGAGTTCAAAACAAACTGATCGTCAAGCAAACACACAGCGTCTACAATCATTTTTCCTACAGAGGAGATTTTTTCTGAACTTTAAATTCTGAACAATAAGATCCAAACTGAAGAAGCAGAAAAGAAACAAGAAGTAAAAGTAAAGTGAAGATTAGATGTGAAAGTAGATCAGCAGCTCAGAGTTCACTGCGGCTGCTCTTAATGGTTTTATTATCTGTTACACATTTATTTATTCATATGTTTTACAGTTTTTCTGCCGTATTATGTCTTATATCTGTGCTTATATTTCATCATTGTTGTCTTCACTGTAACTCTGATTGTTTTTAAATGTGCTCTGTAAATAAAGTTGACTTTTATTCGCAGGTAACAGACTGAGAGACGCTGCTGACGTGTTTCAGGATGAAGGTTCATCAGAGCAGATGTGACGGCGTCATGTGACCAACAGGAAAACAGCTGCACATGTACAGCTGAAGATCCAGAAAAAAACAGAACCAGAATAAAAAGACAAATGTTCTCAGGTGTTCATACACTCTTCACCTCAGCTGCTTCAAGTTGGGCAACTAACTAACCTTCAAATGTGCTTTCAATGTAAGTGATGGAGGCCAAAATCCACAGTGTGTCCAGATAGACATCACTGTTCATTTAGACACTGACTGATGGTTTCAGACAAACATGTAAAATGTGAACTCGTCCTTTAAATTAAGTGAAGTAACATCTTAACCTGTCTTGCTAACAAAAAGACATTTCAGTGGTCCTAGAAGAAGGTGTGAGGGTCCTTAAAGGAGTTCTGGGGTTTCTGAATGAGACATTTTCAGGTCTTGAAGAAGGTTTGGGTTTCTGACAGAAGTTTGAGGATCCTTCAAGAGAACCGCTGAACTATTTAAAGAAGTTCCAGCGTCTTAGAAGAACTTCTGGGGATCTTTCAAAAAGGTTTGAGGTCTTTGATGCGGACTTGATGAAGACGTCAAGAAAAAGACCTTCAAGAGGACGTTCTGGGTACTAAAAGAAAAAGTTCTGGGGCTTCAGAAAAATAAATGATGAATAAAAAAACAACAACTGTGAACTCGTCCTTTACAATTTTTCAAGTCAGCATATTTTCTACAGTGAACAGGAATCAGTCTGTTAGAAACCAGACTGACCTGAAGCCCCGCCCACACACACACACACACACACACACACACACACACACACACACATCCTCATCCTGCCGGCTGTGACATCACTACATCCTGCTGACTTCATCACATCCTGCTGTGACATCAGCAGACGGACTCAGAACCTGATCCCAACCCCTGCTGCTCCAACAAGAGGTCAGAAGTCAGAGGTGCTGCTGACCTCTGACCTCTGACCTCCAATCACTACAAAATAACTAAAATTTAAAAAAAAAATAAAATAAAATTAAATAAATAAATAAATAAATAAATAATAATAATAATAATAACACACATAAGTAAAAAACATAAATTAAACAAAACTGAAAGTGAGTTGAAGTTTTTCTCAGTTTGATTATTGATGATCGATCGGCTGATAACGGGGTCTTACCTGTGAGGGGGGCGGGGTCGGGGCCGGTGCCGGTTCAGGAGGAGCTACGGGACTCGTCAGAGCCTCCACGTCCAGGTTCAGGTCCTGGATGGACTCGTAGATGTGGTTTGAGTCCTCCCCCTTCAGTGAGTCCTCCTCCTCGCTGGACTCCTCCTCATCCGGCTCTATGGGGGGCTCCAGGTCTTGGTCCAGGTCGTCATGGCCACCTGCCGAGGTAGTACCATGGGGGGGGGCCACGGGGACCACCGGAGTCTCCACAGGGATGGGCTGGGTTTGGGAGCGGGGTGTGGGGAGGGGGTCTGCTGGGCTGAAACTGGGGATCCAGGGTTTCTCAGAGTCTCCATGGTCGTCCAGGACAACCGGCAGGTGTGGCTCCTTTTTTCTTAGAGTGCTGTCGGCCATGTTTGTAGTCCCGCTGTTTGTCGTGGTTCCAGGCTCTGCAGGACCAGCAGGAGGGTTACTGGGGTGTCGCTGTGGCGGCACCACCAGGGCAGACAGGTCCTGGAAGTCCAGCGGGACGCCGAACGTTGACATGCGGTTCTCGGACTTGCGGTACCCGGTCGAGGCATCAGGTCTGAGCCGGATTGTCACTTCGTCCCCCGGTTTGGCTTTGTTCCCGCTGGGCTCCTCCAGAGTCTTTGGCACCGGGACAGGGACAGGGACAGGGACAGGGACCGGGACTGGGACCGGAGCCACCACAGGAACCACCAGCGGTTCAGGGCTGGGCGGGTCAGCGAAGTCCAACGGCGAGGGGACGTCTGGCGGCAGCTCCCGGACGTACTTGGCAGGGATGTAGAAGGGTCTGGATACGCCGTCCCCTCGGACCTGCCACCAGTGCTCGTTGGTCTTGGCCAGCAGGGTGTAGCGCTCGTTGGGTTTGATGGAGACCAGAGCTCCATCCCGACCCTGATACTCATACTGAAACTCCACCAGGACCAGACCTAGACCTGCAGGACCCAGACCACACAGGAGGGTCAGAGGGAACAAGGAAGACCAGGATCGAGCACATTGAGCACGACGTCTCGTATCTGACTGCAGGTAAGACGAGGACTCACCTCTGCCGAGCAGGGAGGAGGTCGCTGCCATGGTGACGACCCTGGGCTCCTCAGACGCCACCCCTCAGGCAGACGGGCAGGTCACTCTGAAGATGAGGGGTCAAAGGTCAGAGCTGGTCAGCAGCTTCCTTAAAGAGACAGAACGGAGGTCAGATTCATGACGCTGCTTCAGATGTGACTGAACTTTGTTTCATAAATAAAGAGTCTCTCCTCTAAACACAGAATCCTGAAAACAAGACACCTGTTTGTCACGATGATTATGTTTGTACAATAAAATGATCCTGAAATATCGAGACAATTAACTTATAGTCTCAAAATAAAATGAAATAAAGTGTTCAACAGCTTCTGTTACAGTTAAATGCATTAAAACAGATTCTTTGTAAACAGAGACAGAGAGGAATGACAGTTATGTGTTTCTCTGGTTCTTCATGTCAGAACAAGTCCAACATTCAGATCTCCTGCAGTTCCTGAAGCTAACGGATCCAGCGCTCAGATCTCCTGCAGTTCCTGAAGCTAACAGATCTAGTGCTCAGATCTCCTGCAGTTCCTGAAGCTAACGGATCCAGCGCTCAGATCTCCTGCAGTTCCTGAAGCTAACAGATCCAGCGCTCAGATCTCCTGCAGTTCCTGAAGCTAACAGATCCAGCGCTCAGATCTCCTGCAGTTCCTGAAGCTAACGGATCCAGCGCTCAGATCTCCTGCAGTTCCTGAAGCTAACAGATCCAGCGCTCAGATCTCCTGCAGTTCCTGAAGCTAACGGATCCAGCGCTCAGATCTCCTGCAGCTCCTGAAGCCAACACGCTTCATATTTTCAGCACTTCTCTGTCCGTGTTGGTGTCCTGCAGCAAAACGTCACGTCAGGTTTATGTTGTGATGTTCGGAGGGAAAAGAGACGCGTCAACTCAAACTGCTCTCAGCTGTTCTTCACTATGTTCGAGGTTTAAATCTTGTAATATTAAGATTTCTTTAGCAAAATATTACAACAATATTATCAGTATTACACCTTTCTTTCTCAAAATATCAAAAAACATTTTCAAAATATTCTTAATGTATTACATTTTTTTCAAAAATATTACAATCTTTTCATCTTAAATATTTGTAACTTTCATTCTCAAACTATGAAAAAGTGTTTTCAACACAGTATGTCTTTATTATTTGATAAAATATTTTTTTCCTCAAAATATTTACTATTTTTGTCCACTTACAACTTTTTTATCCTCAAAATGTAACTTTTTTTTATCAACAAAGTTCAGTTTTTACTCAAAATTTTGATTTTTTTCTCCCAACTTTTAAAACATCTCAGTTTTAACGGTTAGAGGTGAAAAAAAGTGATATAAAAACTTGTTTCCAACAAAAGGAGCTGCTGCCCAGGAGCCTCTGAGCAAGGCAGCCACACACACACACACACACACACACACACACACACAGAACAATAGCAGGAGGCCAGTGGTGTTTATGGAGGGAAGTGTCGGCTCTTCCTGCCAGCTGACCGTGTAGGCCCCGCCCCCCGGTGACGTCACGGCGGGGGGACAGTGAGCGGCCATGTTTGGATGGAAGAAGGTTAACGTGTGTGAGTGTGTGTTTCCTGTCTTTGTACAGGAACAATAGTCGGACTCTGTCAGTGGCAGCAGATCTGCAGAGTTTCAGTCTGTTTCTCTTCTCCGTTCCTCAGACGGCGTGAATTTAACCTGCAGGCGTCTCTGATCAAATCTCCACTTTTAAAAACATATTTTATAAACTCACCACCGCGTCTGAACACACCACGCCTCTTTTAATACTCTGATTCTTAATTTTGCTTTAATGCACCAGATGTGTTTGAATATCAGGATGTTTTAATTTCTTTTTTCTGTTTTTGCTATTTAACATCACCTTTGCTCTTTAATATTAAAACGCCTTCACCCCATGCTGTCCTGCTGTGAAGTGCTTCCTTACTTTGTATGTTTTTATTTACTTATTTTATTTAAAAGACTTTTCCCACAGACTTACATTATGAAAGAGATGTCTGTAAATCAGCAGATATGTGTCACAGAGTGTCACAACCTGCAAAAATGACTCGTCTATCAGAATCAAATACATTTACATCGATCACATTTCAAAAACCTCGAAGAGCCGCTTTGCTTCATGCATCATGGAAATGAGCGAAGCCCCCCCTCCAACGCCATAATAAGTTTTATTTCTTTTCTTTGAAGTTGACGTATTGCTGCTTTATGAAGATATTTCTGAAACATCATGCCGGTGTTATAGTGCTCATGTCCAGGACTCGTGACTCCACTTGTGACTCAAGCATTGACTGCATTAGCTGATAAAGAAGTAATATATATATCTACACTCCGGTTCACGTCACAGCGTCGCTGGTATGGAAGTGTGAGTGAAGAAGACACAAAGCTTGCAATTTGTAAAACCTTAAAGCTCTAATCCGTAATTATTCCACATTAAAATGTGTGAAAACAACTAGACCTATGTTCTATATGTTGTTGAGTTGTGTTCTTACATTAATGTTCAAACCCAGAGAAATCTGTCATTTTAATCAAAGTAACGGACCGTTTCATTTGGTGGCCTGTCAATGGCGTCATACCTCCTCTACCAAAGAGCTACAACAACACAACAACAACTGACACATCTGATTGGATTATAAATGGATTTTTATCTACATCATTTATTCTTTATTCAGATTGATTTCACTGTTTGTATTTGACATATTTTAACCTGCATCCTGTTGGGTTCAGATGTTTCAAGATTCCATTTTCTAAAGATTCATTCTAAACCTTCTTCAGCTCTGAACAGATTATAAAACATTGAATGATTTCAAACATGAACTTTGTCTTTTAAAGTTATGTTATTTATTCTTTATTGACATTTGGTGACTGCAGTTTAGCAGAGATCAGCTGTGCTTCTCTGGCCTCAGCTCTGAAGTCCAACCCCTCCCATCTGAGAGAGCTGGATCTCATTAATAGTTTTCAGTCGGCAGCAGAGAATTCACCACTTTAAAGCTTTTTTTGTCCAGATTAAACAAACCAGATGTGATGCTATCTGTGAAAATCAGTCTGAACAACCAGAAGATTTCACAACATGTTGAACTATTATTTTAAAGCTCTAAACTGTAATTATTCCAGATTAAAATGTGTAAAACCAACTAGACCTATGTTTGTCCGCTACAATGGCGTCTAGCAAAGAGTAACTTACACACATACAAGATAATACATGGGCTTTGTTGTGCTTGTTCCACACAAACTGTTAGAAATGGACTTTTATTCAGTTTGAAGCCACATTTTCATGATAAATTTAGCTGGTTTTTAACTTGATCTTTTAGCCGCAAGAAGGATTTTAGTCATTGGACGTCTGGATCTTAAACATTAATGTGAAATCACATCATTTTTGTTGAATGTAGACTTTTTTTTTATTTGTATACCGGCTCTTTGAGCGTTTGCCAGACTGGAGCCTCCAAACCTGCTTTCATGTGTAGTTTTACGTTTGTGGGTCTTGATTGATTTTAAGGTTTTAATTCACAGTGTTTTGTCTTAAACTTCCTGCTTATTTTACATGTATGTGTTGATCCAGGAAATGCAACAACTAACTTATAAAGATACACAATAGAAGATTCTTCAGCAGGTAAACAGTCGAACCTGCTTTCACACAACCGAGCCAGGTGTGTTTCAGGTGTGTGAGAGACTCTGACACGCTGGAATGCAACCTAACCCCCCCCTATTCCTTCTCTTTCTCTGTTCATCTCTCAACCACACCCTCCCCGCCAGGCTGGTATGTAACACACACACACACACACTCACCAACCACAGGACTGAAGTGTGTGAGAAAAGAAACGGAGCGAGCTGTCAATCATCAAACTGAGTTCAAGTGTTTGTGGCAGCGACTCGCCCGTCCACCAATCACAGGAGAGAAGAATGTAAAGGAGAATTCCACCAGAAAACCTGAAAAGAGATCCAGGCCGATGTGTCATGTGACACCATAAACCCCGCAGCCAATCAGGGTGTGAGAAGCTCTGCAGTGGATTCGACCTTTAGCCCCTGTGTGAGTGCGGGTGTGGTTACAGTCAGAGCTGCACACACGCTGTCGACAGACAGAAATAACTGAGTTTAAATCATGAACGTCAGCTGACTCCGCCTCCTGAAGGCTGCAGAGAAAACAACAACAACAAAAAAAGGAAGAGAGGAAGAGTTTATTTGATCCACAGCTACTGTAACAAATCCTGCTCTCTGATTGGCTGTCTGTTCAAATCACCTCAAACTGGTTAACAACACTCCATTACACCACAGGTAACCATGGCAACGGGAGTGATGCCTCAGGTTAACTGTCTCCTATTGTGAGTTTATTATGTTTGAATGTTTAAATTATATTAAGAATCTCCTCCAGGGCCTCTAATATCTACGAAACACCTGGAAACACCGGGAAACACCTGGAACATCAGCAAGACCTCCACAGCATCATCAGCAAGGGCATTTATTATCTCCACAAGGACCTCTCCTTCCTTTTCAAGGCCCTCTGCAACCCACTCAAGGTCCCTACATCCTCATGAACAACCTCTACAAGCCCTTACAGACCCTCTGAAACCTGTTGAAGGACCTTTTGAACAATTGTGGAGACTGATCAGAGGGTCGGCGGTTCGCTGGTGGAATGACAGTTTGCTGCCATCAGTGTGTGAGTGTGACTGAAACTTTGTGAAGCCTTTTGGATAAAAGTGAAATATAAATGCAGCCATTTACTATTGTTATTTACAATAACTGATAACTCCTCTACTTATTACCTCTGGAAACTCTTCAAGGACCTCTCCTTTCTTTTCAAGGCCCTCTCAAACCCCCTCAAGATCCCCACAAACTCCACAAAGACCTGCTGAAGGACTGCACAGCCTTTCCGATGACAACTACATCACTTAAAGGACCTTTGCAGCCTCCTCAGGAACATCTCAACGACCACTGATAACTCCTCAAGGACCTCTAATATCTACTTAATACATCTGGGAACTCCTCAAAGGCCCCTGAAACTTCTCCAAGGTCCCTCCATGCCCCTCAAGGACCTCTTGATTCTATCAGAGGATCTTATAGCTTCTTCAAAGTCTAAACTAAGCTAACCATGCCCACAGAGAACTCTGCTCTCTGATTGGCTGTCAGGTGTTTTTTTAAATCAAAGTTCAGGTAAAGTTTCACCGGCCGGCGTTCTGAAGTCATTTTTCTGTCAGACAGCATTCGTCATCAACATGAAACCGTCTTTTTGAACTCATTATGGCTCTGACCGTCTCCATAGCAGCAGCAGCTGAGGATCATGGGTATTGTAGTATTTAGACATGTTCACCAAACTGACACCAGCTGAGTTTCAGTTTTTATGTCCTCAGTCTTGAATTTTTGTTTTTTTAATAAAGAATCAGATATTTTCATTGAACTGAGTCTCAAACGACGTCGGTGAGAAACGTGAACGAGACTTACTGCAGAAACATCTGAAATCGCTCACTTCACAACACGGTTAAAATATATATCGGACAAATGTCTGTGCTGTATGTTTAAATATCAGCTCTGCTGTATATTGTTTGTTTTTCCAGTGAACAGGTTTCTGATTGTAATTTCTGTTTTTGTTTCTAGTTTTTCTCGTTTGTGCAGCTTTGATTCAAATAAAAATAACTTTGTATTGGAGTGAATTAATATCTCTGGTGTTTTGAAATTAAGAATCTGTAAACAAAAAAATAACTAATATCTGTTTTTATTTATCCAAATATGTAGCTTCTGTTTTGATTTTACTGGACTGAACAGAAGTGGACAGTTTTATTCTGAAACTTTCCTCTTTCTTTTTTAAACAATAAGAAACTTAAACTTACAAACAAAATAAAACATCAGCTGGTTTTATTTGTTTTGAACTTATTGCAGAAACAGCTTCAGACGTGTGAAGGCGATCAGACGGAAGACTGAAACATCTTAATGTGGAGACATTACATCCAAACACAGTTAAACTGTTTCCACGGTTACGCTGCATTCACAAGTGTGATGTCTGTCTGGATGATGTTTCTCTGAATGGACGAAGCTGCATTAATATTTAGCTTCAAGTCACCGCAGATGTTTTCTGTATTAATGTTTCTCTGACTAGCGTAGTTTCCACCAGCTGATGTTTTTCTGCAACATCAAGATATTAAAGTGAAAAAACAACAACCAGGTTTGTTGTCTCTGAACATTTCACTCGAACGTTTAGTATCAACATCTCTGTAACATTAATACGGTAATGAACAACATTTTCTCATCATGTTGAGAGGAAACGTGATTCATATGTGCTGCTGCAGTTTAGTGGTGTCTGAGGGTCAGAGAGCAGCTGTACCTGCTGTCAGGTGAGTGTCAGTCACAGAAGCACAACAACAAACCTCCACAGTCTGTTTCAGCTGCTGCAGGTACAAATAAAGAAAACTAGAGAAAGCAGCACTTTGGACCAAGAAAATTCATGTGTTCAAATCAAACAGGAAGCAACACCGACTGTCATTTACTGTTTTTCATCATGTTTTTTTTTTTTAAAGTGAAAAACAGAAGTGGATGAAGCTGCTGCTCCACAGATGCTGTTTCACTTTCCAGACTTTCAGCTACAAAACATTTTCAGAAACATTTCAAAAGAGAATGCATGAAAAAAAAATGCATCACGTCCTGAGAAGTTAAACTGACTCCGAAACACACCCGGCAACACATTCCTGCCAAGAACACACACACACACACACACACACACACACACACACACACACACACACACACACACACCCTAATCTTAACCAAAAACCAAAAAGTCAGAAAGTCTTAACCCTCAGATCCAACAGAGTCCCTATCAGTGTGGAAACAGACTGAAGGTCCCCATAAAGCAGGAAACCGAGTCCCCCCCCACCCAGTCTCTAAACTAAAAATATGTTTTCACATTTAAAGTCCAAACCAACCACACACACAAATACACACAAAGAAACACACACAAACACACAACAAATGAAAAAACAACAAAAAGAACAGAAGCAAAAGGAAGAAGAGAGAAAAAGTGACAAAGTTCAAAATAACATGATCGTATAATCAATAACTGTATCGATACAGTAGACTATATCTATTGACTGATAGATGAACAGATAGTTTGATAGATAGTTTGATAGTTTGTTGTGTTTTACCTGCAGTAAAAGTCTGATCCAGCCATCCTGCTCTTTGTATTTCTGAAGGGGCGAGTCCAAATCACAGGAACAGGTTCCTCTCTCTCTCTCTCTCTCTCTCTCTCTGGCCCCGCCCCTCCCTGACCTGCCAGTCTCAGCTTGTCGACCCCCCCCCCCCCCCTCCCTACACCACCTCCTGCCCATGGCTCCTGCCCTGAACTCACTTCCTGTTTGCCAGGCAGCTCTCCTGCAGCTCAGCGGAGCCCTCTGGCTGCTTCACTCAGGAGAAACATCTTCATGATACAATAATAACTTCTTCATGTATTCAGCACTTTTTAAAAAGATTGTTTACATCAGCTGCACATTTATAAACATAGTCATCAGTCAGACAGTTTAATGTTTAAATCTGCTGCTTCTAGTTCTGGATGCGGGAGGCACTGAGTGGTAAATTAAATGTATAAACTAATTACTTCATTTTTTAATTAAGAGATTTACAGGATCAGCAGTTTTCTGCCTGCGTTCATCTTTCAGCTTCTTTGCTGCTTTTTGCTGTGATATTGTGTTTATATTCTTCACATCTCTCCGTTATAATGACCTGCTCCTCCTGACTGAAGCAGGCGACACCTGATTGGTCCATTCTGTCCGGAAGAAGAGTCACATAACGCCAAACGCCTCTTTTTATAGGGACGCACACAGAGCCTGAAGTATAAAGTTCAAATCCAGCATCATGATTCACTGATCTCTGATCTCACACAAAGAAAACCTGCATATGTTGGAAAGCTTCTGGTTTTCCTCGTAGTGAATCCTCGTGGTGAATCCTCGTGGTGAACGCTTGGCTCAGACACACTGCTGCTGTCACGGGTCACGCAAACAGGAAGATGTCATTTTCCCACAGGAAGTAAAAGCAGAGCAGCTAAAACGTTGAGGCTACGATGGCAGACGGTTTGATGTCCGTTAAGATGGAGGTGGACAACGTGACAGAAGCTCAGTAAGTATTTTAAAATCCTTTAAATGTCTTCATCTAGACTCTGAATACTGTTGGACTTTAAAACGTGCAGCTGAATCGCTGAGATCTCTGTTCCTCCTGTTCTTCCTGTTCTTCCTGTTCTTAATCAGGGCCTGCAGATAAGGCTGTGAAGGCCCGCTTGGATCTGAGGGGATTTTTTATTCCAGAATAAAAGCATTTCTGAAGGCCTAAACGTGTGTGTTGTTAAACTTTCAGATATTTAACATCGTGTGTGTGGCAGCTGTTTCTCCTGCAGTATGTTTCATACATGACCTACAAAAAGTCAGTTTCTATGCGATGTGGTGAATTTTGATGTTTCGTCATAATACAGGAAGTCTTTATAACTGCAGCGTTCATAGTCTAATCTGCCCAAATCTTCTCATATTTCATGAGGGTCTATCAATATTCAGACGTACTCATAGCGCCACGTACTGGTGACAGGAAGTTATTTTGCTAACTGCTCATAGGAGGATAGCAGGAACAAGGCCATGATGAAGATAAGTCCTGAAGATTCTGAGTTTCCACTAAAAGCCGTTGCCATGGCAACACATTGTTTGCCACAAAGTACAAAGCTGTTTTTAAGGGCCAAGACATGCTTGAAAATATTCACACACGACTGAAGTACTGAAATACTGTACAGGTGGCGGGCATGAGTCTGGTAGAGTGGCTCGACAGCGAATGAAGCGAATGAAGCGAATGAAGCGAATGAAGCGAATGAAGCAGTCCCTGTACTTGTGAAATAAAATCCTTATCATCGTGTTTTCTGTTTTTAACAGGAAAGCTGCGATGGCACAAGTCAAAATTCTGCTTTTCAAAACACTGCAAGCCTTGAAAGAAGAACAGTTCAATGAATTCAAGTGGTACTTGGAAACCTCCACAAAAATCCCAGCATGCAAACTGGAGAAGGCTAACAACTCGGAGACTGTAGATCTGCTGGTGCAGAACTACCCCCAGGAGGCGGTGGGGGTGACCATAACGTTTCTAGAAAACATTGACAGAGCCGACCTGGTGCTGCATCTGTCACAGACCAGCGCAGGAGGTAAAGCCCCTTTCAGATCTGCACCTCTTCATGGAAATGTTCAGGAAATTTAACATGTTGGCGTCACATCTGAATAAATGTGACTTTTATATAAAAGAATCTGATGAAGTCAAACCAGAAACCTTTCTGTAACCTTTCAACACTCGACAAGTTTGACCTGAACGCCGTCAGATGAACGTAAAACAGAAAGTAACTAAGAGCTGAACTTAGTTAAGTATTATTTTAAGGCAGCTGCAAACTGAGTAATTCCATTTTATGCTACTTAATGCCAGAGGTGGACTGGGACACCCCCCCCCCCCAACCAGTCCAACTCCACCAACCATCCCTGCACTCCCCTTAAATAAGTGTTCTGTTAGAAAACAAACAGGAATATTAATCATTTATCAGAAAGATGTTGTGTATTACACACTGACTGACCTGTTCACTTTCTGTCTCTCTGTCTACCTCAGGGTCTCAGAGATAACGGGGTTGCCATGGTAACCACGTCATCGCAGCAACAACCTCCTCCATGAATCAGCAGCAGGTGTTTACATTCCACGGCTCCCTTAGATGACATCACCTGACAGTGTGTGACAGTGTTTATACAGCCTCATATCACCAACCTGTCTGTAACATCAGAGTTTATAAAATACTTTTTAATAAAACACCCTGTTTGTTGTTGTTGCTGAAGTTTCAGTGTGTTTCCTGATGTGTTGAGTTCAGAACAGTAAACTTGGACTTGATGGGACGACCGACAGGTTTGATGTGCACGAGGTTAGACGACCTCACAATTTAAAACATTCAGACTTTGATTATATGAAAAATAATGACATTAAATGTTATGAACAGATCATCTTATCAAAATTAACCAATTAGCAGAGGACACAGAGCTGTTTATAAAAAGTTACAACCAAATATGAAACACTTGATATACAAACTGACCAATTATTACATATATCATAATATTATAATTTAATATACACTCTCTTCTTCTTCGTATTATTATTACTATTTTCATTAATAATATTATTATGTTACATATATTTGGGATCATCCACACATTTTAATTAGTTAATAATATTCTTATTGATCAGACTGATCAGATACTAATCTGTGTTGCAGTAACAGGCTCTGACCTGCAGGGGCAGCAGACATCCTGCCTTCAACAGGTTTCTGTCTGATTACCAGGCTTTCATTGCAAAGCATCATGGGAGATGTAGTTGTTCTAATCTAACAATCTAATCTTGTGTATTTTTGGCTTTTTAATGACAAATAATCATATTTCCATCTATAAAAAACAATTAAATTTCCCATGAAAATATACCGACACAGCTGTAATATGAATAATCAGCTTAAAATTACAGAAATATACTGTTATAAATTGAGCTGCAATAAAGAACTGGATGTCAACTTTCTTCAGTTAAATTCTGACAAAACTGAGCTTCTCATTTTTGGCCCTGAAAACACAGCTAAAAACATCATTCAGCACTGGCCTCCTTTGTAGAAACTAATGCCAGGAATCTAGGCATTATATGTAATCATAAGTTGAAATTGGAACAACATCTCAATAAAATGGTTCAAACATGCTTCTTTCAACTCAGGAACATCGCAAAAATCAGACCATTACTATCAGCCTCTGACCTGGAGCATCACCGATGCCTTCATCTTTTCCATCTTGATTACTGTAACTTGCTTTTCACTTGCTTTAACCAAGCTGACCTGCATTCAGCTTGTACACAATGCAGCAGCAAGGCTGTTAACTTCATCACCTAGAAGGCTTTACATGGTTTAGTTCCTGCATATATATCCAAACTTCTAAGCCCATATTCCACCTTACAGACACTTAGGTCTTCCAAACAAAACCCATTGGCTGTGCCACACCAAACTGAAAAACAAAAGCGACTGTGCTTTTGCTGCCCTGCACACAGACTTTGGAACAATCTCCCACTTCTATCAGATTGGCTGAATCTATTGACTGCTTCAAAAAACACCTAAAAACCTCCTTTTTTAGAAACGTCTTTCCCAGAACATTTCATAACTTCTAACGTGTGCTCTGGTTGACGTCTGTATGCTTCCCGTGTTCGTATGTCCGACATGTCTCTGCGTGTTCTTGAATGTGTCTTTCATGGTTTTTTGTGTCCTAATGTCACTGTCAAGCACTTTGTAACCTGTGTTAAAAAAGGTGCTATATAAATAAAGTTTTACTTACTTACTTACTTAATTAAATAATTTTACATAAAATCTTGCAAGAAAGATAATATAATAAAACATAGCTGTGATATTTTATATTAATATAAAATAAGAAGTATTTCTTTAGTTTGTCTATTAATTACATGTAAATGTATGTTATTATATTCATTCATGTAATACTTTTTGCCACTCTCATGTTAACTCAGTCCATCTGCTGATGAAGGCCACCAGATGCAGCCGAAAGCTCTGCAGGGAATCATAATTAAATTTATTAACAGTTTTAACAGTTAATTAACGTTAAAGCATATTTTATAGTATATATTTTACTGTGTTATAAATCATTATTTAGCTGTTTATTCACTGGTTATTGATGCCTCACAGGAGGAATTATAGTTGTTTATTAATAATATAATAAAAAGTTTCCTTTTATTAAAATGTCAGTTTATTAGTTTTACACACTCCGTATAAATGCTAAATGCAGGTTAAAATAACTTTATTTTATTTATACTGTTTTTTTTCTTAAATTGTATTTTCAATGAAACTGATTGAAGTTTTAAATCTTACATTTTAAAACAGTCTCAGACAGAAGAGAACTCATTATACACGCCATTTATTATCAGAATCCATAATAATACACAGGTTTTAGAAACTTTATGTAAAGATGATTTTCTTAAGAAAGCCAGCCAGAGATCATGAATGAATAAATACAGAAAAAAAGATATAAAGAAAGAAAGCAAGTAAGGAAGAAATCCACTATGCACCCTGCCCTGCCCGGTACTGTGAGCACTGAGAGTGGAGGACAGGTCACTGCGTCCTGACAGCACAAGTCCTGTCAAGATATGCAGGTATTTACATTTTACCTGCATTTCATAATAATAGAAAGGTCCAAGCCTTCAGGTGTGCAAGACAGGAAACGAAGAAAAGAGGAGGAAACAGTCGAGGTTTGTTGTCTTATCTTTAAAATGCTACATACTAATGCTACGATAGCTGTTGGACTCAGATAAAGTTACAGTTTGAAGGATATGAGACTGAATGGCAGCCAATAGCACTTATCTGGATAACTGCTATTGCTTGTATATCAGTGAAAATGGTTAAACACAAACTTATCTACAAAAACAGATTTCTGCACTCACTGGCTTGCACCAGAGATGTGAGCACCACTTAACATTTAACACATTGTTGTAAGCTAGAATGATATTGAAATAATCAATAAATTAAGTAAACACTGGATTACTGGGTTGCATATTGGCAGCAATTGGGCTAAAAAATGTATTGTTGTTGTTGTCAATGTTGAATGTTACAATTACACCATGTTACTAAATAAAATAAGTTTATTTGTGCAGGGCTACTTTATATGCAGTAGAACAGTATGGATGTATGTTTGTATTCAGCTGCACATCTTTTTTTTTTTTGCATATTTTGCTTCTATGAGGCCCATAATAATAATTTTACAGTGAACCATATATTTAAAGTATTAACACTTTCTGTTGAGCATAGCACCTTTTCAACACATGTTGTTAAAGCAAAAATATTTGCTGTCATTAAAACTGACTGACTGTTAATAATTGTCTGAAACCTGCAATAAAACTTTTTCATGGAAAAATAGCCTCCCATCAGCGATGCATGGGATCACAAGCCCTTCTGGTTGGACACAAGTAGTGGTGTGAAAATGTCCTTTGCAAAGACGAAATATTATGATTTACATATTAGACCTATGTAAGAGGTTCCAGAGTCGTTTCTAGAGCAGAAATTTAAACGACAGAAATTAAAAACAGCACAAAGTTGTCTTGTTTGAATATTATTTTTTCTTACTGGTATTTAAGATCATTTACAATTCCTACTTATCTATCTCAAAAGTTATGTTGTGCAGCTTTAATAGCACTTTTTTTTTTTTTTTTTTTTTTTTTTTTTTTTTTTTTTTTTTTACATATTTGTTAATAGTGTAAATTGTAGTAAAACTGTAACACTTGTAAGCCAGCAATCTCAGGTTCAGTGTTTTTGATGTTAGCCAAAGGGCAGGTAATATTTAATAATGTATTAATTCTTTGATATGTCTGTTTGTTTGATAAGTAATTTTAATATATAAAAACTAAAAGTATACTTTTTGTCTTGAAATCATTGTGGTCCCTGATGGGTACCAATACCCAATCTTGCGTAGGGCACCAAAATGGCTAAGGCCGGCCCTGGGCTCCAGGTCTAGACTGAACTGTTAAATTTACAGAGACTCAAATAAAACCTGAGTGAGTAAGACCCTGTATAGGAAAAAACACAGTCAGATTCAACACTTCTAATATAGACATGCAGTGTAAATAATAATTCATATGTATGTTAACCTTACATAACATTATATCATTATTGACATTTGTGAACATTTAAAACTCAAATGACTCTTCATATAGAGCAGGTATAAAACAAACTCTTTAATCTCAACCGTGTCTCCTCAAAATTACCTTCACACACAACTAAATTGCATTCTCGTTTCTATGAAAACGTATTTTGTCCACGATTACGTTTGTTTGTAACGTATCACGAATACGTTTCTAATCAACATATCTTTGCTTTCCTACAATGCTATTAGCTATTTTAATTCAAACAACCTTTCTCTACTTTAACATACATATATATTGGTGACAGGCTTACGTGTTTTTCTTAACAAACCTGGATTTGTCCTTTTTCAACGTGACGGTACTCATTTTAATTAATGGATTGATTTATAATTGCTGTGTATCTTGTATCTCCACTGACATCTGATGATTTGCGCATTGTGACCGCTTTTTAAGTAACCGCCTGTCATTGCTGTGAAGAATAAAATGAGAGAAAGAAATGACGAACTCAAATTTTCTGGCCATTGTTGTCTAACCTCATAAGAAGGGACTGAAAAAAGGAAGAAATCCTAAATGTGTCAATGGGAATTCCCAGTGACGTCATGCGTAGTAAGGTCCCACAAAATGGACCCTCCCTCTCCGCCCCATACAACACCACCTTTTTTCCGCTTTACTTCGTCTTCTTCGTCGCTCTTTTGACAGACAGTGGATGGCTCAATGAACCAGAAAGACTAGCGACCCCACGTGTGTCTACATTGAAGCGACATCTTCATTCTTGAAAACCCGAGGTTGCAAGCAAGACGAGTTGGCGGGTTTTCAGTCCGCCAAAAGAGTAATTTGTAAAATGTTGGCGCGCGCGCAAACACCCACCCCTCCCCCCAAAACACACACACACATACACACACATGTATGTGTGGGCTTCCTCTGTGCTGAAACTCCACTCTGGAAAAGTAGTCAACAACTTTCAAACAATATTTCAGCTGCAGAAAATGTACAAAAGAATGTAGGAGGTTCCAGCTGTCTGATCATGGCAAAAAGGTCTTTTGTTGTTTTCTTCCAATAGGCTGGTATCCCTCTGAGTGTCTGCATAAATCTGACTGCATCTTTATTCTGTATCAATTTGTCAACCTTTCATTTATCTTGCAACATTCCTGAGGTTATTTTGGGTCCATATCAGGTCAGAGCTTTTCCTTTATGTAGCTGTATTATCTTATTTGAATCAGTCAAGTGTATTTAACTGTGCAAAAAACAAGAAGTTTGTGTCTCTGGAAAATGGTCATCGATAGAGAAAAGCCTTGTTTTGAATTTCCTGCTGAGTGTTACTTTAATATGTCTCTTTTCATCCAGTTTTCACCAGTAGGGAACTGAACAGGGAAAGCCATGGCCTCCAGTTCAGGTGTTCTGAAAAAGCTAACTGGACTGTTTCTTTTAGCAGGGGCAACAGAGTAGATTCCTTCACTGAAACATAATATCTCCTCTGCAACATCAGGTGGCTGAAGGCATGATTCTAGAGTTCTAGAGTCACATGATCAAACCGCAGATCTGGAGGTTAACATGGAGGACTTATGAGACTGAGCCTCAGCAGTATCCATACTTTAAGGATTGATCCACACACGCCTAACATAAAGAAGCAGAACATAGAAATACTCTAACAAAGTACAAATACCTCAGACTGTCATCTAAATTTTTATTTCCAATTTGCCCAATCTGTGGATTTTATTTCTTATTTAATGATACTGTTACATTTGTGAATTTCATATTATGTAGTTTTTTTTATTTATTAATGTTTCCTGTGGAAATTACCTTGCTGCACATTGATTCTTCTGTTATTCAGTTTCCTGTCCCCCCTCCCCACAGACACCACACACCCACACACACACACACACACACACACACACACACACACACACACTCCTCCTCCCTCACAGTGGTGTTTTGTATTCCTGACGGTGAGTCGTGTTGAGAAATGTTGTCGCACTATTTAAAAGTTTTCTTTGTAAATTGAAGCGTTTCTGTTGGAAGCTTTACTGCAGGTTGTTTACTGTTAATACTGTTACATTACTGAACTGTTTTGTGTTGTTTTGACAGTTAATATAAGTTTTGTAGATGTTTTCATTTCACTTTTTAAGTTCACTGAGGACTATTTGCTGTACGATAATTTAGTTTAAATGTTTTTCTGCCAGCTTTAATATCTCTTGACTAGTAATGTTTCCACTGATCTGTGTACGTACTGTAAGTTCAAATGAATGTATGTGTGTGTATTTGAAGAAAAACAGAGTGTAGTCTCCAGTGTGTCCTGCCACATCCGTTACACACAGTAACTTTATGATGATACAGGCTGTAAGTGTGAGACATTAAACAGTCCTTTCAGACCGTCATCACACGGCTTAAAACTGAAAATGTTGATTGATGTATAACCTGCTGCTGCTGAAATACTTTTAACACAAGGAGTGTTTATATTTGAGAAAAGTTCACTGCGTGTGTTAGTAACAATAACCTCAACACATCCGCTGCTATCGGACGATTGTTCAAAACTTAATGTCAATATTTGTTATGTTAATGTTCAGAAATGTTATTTTCACAACATCTGTAACCACATGTGTGGTTCATGTTACAAATAATAATGATCATGATAGTTTATAAAACATTATTATTATTATTTATAACAGTGATTTTATGTATTTATGTTTTGCTGTTTTTCATATATTGAAATGATTTCACTGTCATTATCATAAACAGCTGTTTCTGCAGTTTCTGCCACACATCTGGACTGTGAGACTCGTCGTCTGACTTCATCTCATCACTGCTGTGAGTCGACTTTCATCATGTTTTTCATTGATTTTACTTTTTCTATTTTAAAAATAAATTGATTCTTTCTTGCTGCTTCTTCAGATTGCTAATTATTAATTAATATGTTAATGGCTGCAGAATAGTTGATAAACCCCAAAAGTCCTTGATTCAACTCTTTACAGAAATGATGAAGAGGAAAAGGAGGAGCGTCCTGGCAGAGAGCTGCTGCCTTTGAGCTCTAGGAGGCGCTATAGAGCGACTCTGACAACTAAACTTTTATTTAAGAAGCCTCTGTGTTTGATACACTGACTGCTTCACTGTGTCTCTGTTGTAAGGATCATGTGTGGAGCGTTTCCTTTTTCCATCCTGGTGGAAAATAAAGATACATTCTATTGTATTCTATTCTGTTATGAACAGGGACAAAAGTAGGCCCATGGTGTCTGCTGGTATGTGGATTTATTTCTCCTGTTCTGTGTTGCTGTTCAGGTTGAAGACATCATGCCACCAACTCATCGTCAGTGCAGCATTGAGATTGAGAATAAGACCTCTGAGTACACTCTGTGTAACCCACGGTGAGCACTTCAGCTTCTCCCAGTCTGTCTTTTCTTATGTTATTTATTGGAAATAGATGAGAAGCAGACAGCTGTGATGTATTGACAGAGACTCTTTCCTAATAATTTCGGGGATATCAGAATCAATATCAACATTGAATAAATCACAACAACTTCTTTCTTAATGTTTAATTTTCTTTCTTTTGAACTGGAATAAAGAAGTTGTTCCCACAGGTGTTAATTGGATGAATGAACTTACTGACATGTTTCACAATGAAAGAATAAATAATGTTGTAAATGATAAACTTTTTATATATTATCACATTAAAGGGTCTTTATTTGTTTTATTAGGAGCTAGTTGATTTTTCTAAATTTATTTATTTATTTAATCTCATATTTACTTGTTGATTTTATTTATTTCATGTGTGTATATACAGGTCTTGTTTATGTGTTTTTATATCTGCATTAGTTTTACTCTCACTCTATAGTCCATAAATGTTTATGATTTAATCTGCCACTCGCTGCAGTTTTTTGCTGAGCCCCATGTGGTCCCCCTCCTGCAGCCTAAATGCACCACTGTTATTCAAATGAATGGAGGACTGATGTTTTTCCAGTATCACTGGTGTGAATGCAGCCAAACAGTCTGTACTGGACGCTCCAAAATGAATCTATCTGTTGTCTTTTAGTCACTGAGATGTTTCTCTTGTTTCTGTGACCAGCGTGCACACCGTCAGTGGACACTGTGAAACACCTTTGCCACCGACGATTGGTCCCTCTGAATCTGGCAGCGGTCTGTTCACCAAGACTTCTAGCACAGCCTGTGGAGCTGTTGGAGTCTTCACCTACGATCTCAGGAATGGATCCACAAAGCAATTTGATGGAAAAGTAGCTGTCATGTTCTCTAATCCTTATGATTTCAACCTGTACTCTAACTGGTATGCAGTGGGAGTCTTTGACATGGGCAAAACATGCGATCCTGATCTTTATAAGGAGATGTACAAAACTGCAGAGAAAGGGTTTGTCAGAGGTAAAGCTAAAGGTCCCAGTCTGACTCACACAAGTAATCATGTTACCATCAGAGCCACCATGTCAGACAGTTACACACCTGTCATCAAGGTGCAAGTTTGCAAAGTGTGAAGTTAGAAATTTTAAGCAACCAGGGTTGGAAATGAACGGGGGCTCGGAGCAAAATGCCCCTAAAAGAATGTAAAGTTGGCTTTGAATTGGGATAACGGGGCTTTTAAATGTAAAATAACCAGTTAAACAAAGACTTAATATGTTTTCAAAGTGTGCCTTCTGTGTCTGTGAGTATCTCTACATCTGTCACTCAGGTCTATAAGACAAATAAAATCTGAGCATTAATAAAATGATCTGAAGTGTGTTTGTTAATTTCACAAAATGCAAAATTAAACATTAAAGTTAAATATTAAATGTACAAACTAATTTAACTTTGGAACAAAACTATGAAAGTGCTCAATGTTAAATTAATAAAAGAAAACATGAAATATGAAAAAATGATTTAATTAAACAAACAAACAAACAGTGAAATAAATGAAGAAAATATTAAAACTCACCTCATTCTTATGAAATGTTATTGTAGCATAAACTCATATACAAGACAGTGATGTGCTAAGATAAAAAAAACATTTCTGCAGAATATATTTCTTGATGTAACTGTTTTAATAGGTCTGTGTAGACATAAGATTACTATGATGCCGTATGTCAACTTTACTATGTATAATCATGTTATGTACACCTCACAATGATCTGTAGTAGCCGAACGAGGCAATAGGCCGAACACAGGCAGTCACTTATTATGTAACAAAAGGTTTGAACTTGTAACCACACTTTAAATACTCTGTTATGTTTTTTAATCTCACATTGAAACCTTAATATTCTTAAAAGAAATAAAAATAGAGATTGGAAATAATGATAAAAATAGTAAAAGCTGACTCTAAAAAATGAAAAGGTCACGCAGGAATTTTGGAGACAACTGGTAGTGGAAAAATACAAAATAAGGAGGAGCGAAGAAACAGAGACAAAATCTATTTTTGGGTTCACGGCCCAGCAACAGTCAGCTAATAACTTTGTAATGATATGATTGGTTAAAACAGGAGTTTACCAGGCGAGGCGTGACCAGCGCTAGTCGAAGGTATATAAGCCACGTCCTGTCCGAAAACTTGCATGTTCAGCGTTTTGTTGACGCTGTAACTGTTCCCCTTTTGATATCAACATTAAAAGTAAAACTTTGCAGCTCAGAACTTTGTCCTGCTGATTTTTTGAACATCTGAAAGTTTTTATCTGATGAACTGTTAATGAATTACATATGACAATATTCCATTATTTATTTCATATAGAACCTTTTCTATTATAGTTGAAATTATGCACAATTATTTGCACTCCACTGTCTTTGTGATCACCAGTTTCACTAGAACTGGAATCCAGTTTGCATTTATTGTAACCAAAAAACAAACAAACAAACAAAAACATTCTTATCTGCCATTCATCTTTGAATTTAGCAGCTTCTGGTAACTCAGTCAGTTCTATGTGAGGACGTGTGGACCAAACGGCACCAAACTGCTGGTGTTCCCGGTGTAGTTGTGCCTGTGCTCAGCACCTGTGAACAGGAAGTGGTTACACTGCACGCTTTACCACTTCATCTGCTCTCACATTTCCTGTCGAGACAGAGTCTTTGTTATTTGTATGCGTCTTGCATTTCTATATTACCAGCTGTTTAGGTAACATTACAGCACCCAGTAAATCTGCTACCAGTTCATGACGTGTTGCAGGCGTCCCTGTCGCAGTCAGTTTGTCCACAATGTCCCAAAGTCATGTAGCACCACAAAGCAAACCTGATATCTGTGTAAATAGCAGCTGTTTCTTTATTTGTATGTTTCTGTGAGTGTTTTCGCATCGATTAAAAAAAACATTTAAATGTAAAAACAAAATAAAGGAAAAACACTTCAGGGACCAGCGACTCCTCATTCATGTCTGAAATACATCACAAATTCATTTTTCACAAACTTAGAGGCACCTTATGATCAATAGAAACTGATTCCTATCATCACATACTCTACACCCAGGTTCACTAACCTTTAAGAAATAACTGTGTAATCTCTCCTGTCACCACCAGATGGCAGCGTTTCATTAAACAGCTACACTTTGAGTTTCAAGGTAGCCGTCCTCAACTCTCATGAGACAAGAAATCATTGTTTGAATAACATCATAATAACATTTAAACATTTTTTTTATCCTTTTTATCTGTTTGTGATACTTTTTGTTTATGATTAAATACCTGCTGACCTGACGACGTCTCCATCAGCCTCAGCTGAACTTTGCACCCCGACTGATCCTGGATTTATTTCCTGCTATCACTGTTTATCTGCTAACACACAGAAACATCTTTCATAAGGATTCCTGAAAATTAGTTCTTAAATAGGGTTAGGGTCACAATGTTTCATGTGGGTCTGAAAACAACAGTCAGGAGCTGTTTTTGTTGCTACTGGGCTCGTTCTCATGGAATAAACGTCCCCGTCAGATAATCCCAGTCTGTCCTTAAAGCCTAAACTGAGGACTCATCTTTTTGCCTTAGACTTCAATTGTTCAGGTCTGTTTCTGTTGCAATTAATTCACTAAGTGATTGCTGATTGTTGCATCTGCTCTGATAACCCTTGCATCTCTCTAAGCTTCACTCTGTTTGTTCTACAAGCACATGAGCATCTGAGCTACGAGCTCCTCTCTTCTCTCTCTTCTCTTCTCTGTTTTCTCCTCCTGTCCTCTCTTTTCTCTCAGACTTCCATTTCTGGACCAGCACTCATCCTGGACCGCTCTGCTTCCCTGCTGCCATTTCCTGAGGTTATGGATCTGGTTCACATCCTGCAGGAAATCAGCCTCATGTCTCAGTATATTTTGGCTGTGGACATGAACTTCCCTCGTGACTCCTGCTGGCTTTTGTATCATTTGAACATTTGTACACCCTCTCTACATTGAAGAACAGGTTTAAAACATCCCTTACTAAGAGGACTTTTCCTCGTTTTTGATAAAACTTATAGTTAGAGACAACCTTGGATAAGCCTGTAGTTATGCTGCTATAGGCCTAGACTGCCGGGGACTTGACACCCATCACTGCTTCTATTATTACTAGTCTTATTTCTCTTCTTGGGAACTCTGAACAACATGCCAAGAAAAACATTCCTGTTATGAGGAATCAGATACATGTTGGCAGTGATTATTGACTTGGTTGTTTCATCAGGACACAGTTATTACTTCATCATCAACATATTTGTTTCACTTTCCTTCTTAATAATGTCTGAGTGTGAAAAAACACAACCAGGGTTGTTGTAGTATTTAATAGATACTGTAATTATAATGGTTCATGAAATGATGTGGGAAAATATGCAGTTTTTAGACAAACACTATGTTGAAGTGTCTCAGCCAGTTCGGGGTTTTTACTGCGTAGGCAATTTTGAGGCATCCGCCTTCATCACAATCAAGAGAGAAGGCAGCATTTACCCATGATGGCTACTGGAAGAAGGCAACAAGTTTGTTCAAGACACACAATGCTAGTGTGGAGCATAAATATGTAATGACAGTGTGGAATGAGTGGTCTATTCAGAAAGAGATAATGAGTGATGGACATTCAAAAACAGAACAGAGAGTGGAGCAAAGTTCGTGTCTGACACTCTGATCTTTTGTTGGAGACAAATACTGACCTCAGTCATCTGTTGGAGAGTGATATAGTACAAGTCAGAGGCCCTGTACATAAAGATCAGTGTGGCTGCACAACCACCGCCAACCCTACAAGAACCAAGACAATCCCAGCAGCCTCGCCCTCCACAGGACTTATAGTTTAGGCTCTAAAGCAAACCATAAATAATGTCCTCATTCTATCCTGTTATTGACTGACTGCTGAACAAAATGACGTGTTCAAAAAGCAAACAGGAGGAGAGTTTATGTTAGACCTAATTGTTCTCTTCTTGGGAACTCTGAAAAAATGCCAAGAAAAAGAGTTTTTACTCAAAAAACATCAAATTTTCGTGAGGGAGAACTCCCAAACTTCCTGACTGTGTTGAAGCTTCTCTGTCAGTTTTTTCCTGCCTGTTAAGTGAGGTTTGATGTAAAATGAGTGATATTGATGTTTAAATTATAAATTAAACCAACATACACACATTAATTTAACAGTTGATCTTTGTTTCGTCATCTCCCTCCTCTTCATTATACCTTAACCTCTTCTGGCTGAAATGTTTGTCTCACTCTGACATTCAGCAGGTCTGATACAGAAATGACTGAAGAATATTCACTAGACTTACAGGAACTTATTGGACAGGAGTTTTATTACCAAGACGTTCAACCAAAACATAAGACAAAGGTAAAAATCTACGAGGTCCTTACAACAGTGACCAGAGGACATGAAACGATATGAAACAAGGTGTTCAAGAAGCAAACAGGAGGAGAGTTTATGTCATTGTTCTCTTCTTGAGAAACGTTCTTGTTAGGGTTAGGGTTAGATGTCGGCAGTGATTATTGACTCAGTGTTGTGTATGCAGAGACCATGATGCTTTATACACCTTAATAAAATTTAAACAGGTGAGTTATAAAAATATTCATCCTTATTTAAGGAGACCAAAACTGTTGTTTGTACCAGGCTGTAAACATGTTTATTTCTGCTGTAAAGTTTTGCAGGTTTATGGGATCTGTGGGGACTGACTCACTTTTAGAGCCTGAAGTTTCCAGTCAAGGAAGTTTTTGACACTTCAGCATTTGCTGCTTTGCACACCAGCAGTGAAATAAATTAAAACTATCTACAGGTTTATCCGTGTCCACAGAGTCATGTTTGGTCATTTACAGGAGCTTTCAACACCGGAGGTCCAGATAAGCCTCATAATAAATAAATCATAAATAATAATAATAATAAATGTCAAAAACTGGAACACATCAACACAGTCAGGAGGTTTGCAGTTCTTCTCCAAGAAGATGTGATTTTATTTGACTAAACTCTGGTTGTAGTTTTTCACAGTACACTCAGAAATTAGTAAGAAAGAAAGTGAAACAAATATGTTCACTGACTGTTTGTTTGGTATATGTATAAAATATAGAAATGACCACTCTCTCCATGTGCTTGAGTCCAAGATGGATTGAGTAATGTGAACTATACTTTCTTGATTTGCGGTCACATGATTACTTTTACCTTGATGGAGGAGGCGGCTCTGTTTACCCTGCTCTCCGCTGCATGTCAAATATATTTTTCCTGAAGATGGTTTCTGTCATTTTAGGTCGTTCTTATCATGCTGATGTTTGTTCAGGTGCTATTTTTTCTGATAACTTTGTTTTTAATTAGTTATGTAATTATTTGAAAAGGAGGTGTAAGATCAGGACTGACAGCTGTGACAGCGGGCAGCAGGATGGCTGAGGGGTCAACACCTCACTGTGTGTTTCCACTCTGCTGTGCTAATCAGCCCGTCTGCTCTGAATAATCAGAGATAAGTGATATCAGCCTCAGCTGAGCCAAAGCTCTGCCCCTGACATTTAACCCCCTTTATATTTGGCACACACACATGCAGATCACAGATTCTCAGCAGACCCTTTAGAGGATTCCTCCAGACTCTTGGGATGGCGAGCATGGCAGCGTCGCTGGCCCGGAGGAAGGCTCGGGAGGAGGGCGGTGCCGGCAGCCGGGCTAACGCTGTCCCCTTCTATCAGCAGGACTTCGAGCTCCTGCGGAGGGAGTGTCTGGAGACCGGCTCACTGTTCTGTGACCCGACCTTCCCCGCAGACTGGAGGTCTCTGGGATACAACCAGCTGGGACGCAACTCCACCAAAACCATGGGAGTGGAGTGGAAACGCCCCACGGTGAGTGATCAGTGCCATTATTGATTGTGTTGATCATTTTGTATTGATTGTTTAGTCTATTAAATGTCACAAAACAGCAAAAAATGTCCAACTCTGTGAGTGCGGACCGGATGTGGGCGGGATAGTTGTTCATCAGTGAAGTGTCTAGATTGTTCATTTTTAAGTGGCTTGATGATGGAAGTCTTCAGAAGAGACGTGTTGACAATCAGATCTGAGGCCACGCAGTTTGAAACATTACAAAAAGAATTCAGACAGAATATCAAAGCAGCAAGAGAAGAATTCCAGATGTTCATAAAGTCCTCCAGGTGTTTATGGTTGATCAGATATGATTGTGTCATATTACTCACACTCGTATTAATAAAACTGATAACAGTCAAATGTTCATATTTCAGTGAAGATGTTTCACTTTGAGTCACAAACATGAGAATAAAAATGCTCTACGTGTAAAAGTCAGTTTGGTGTTTAGCACTAATGTCATTGATGAGGATCAATAACATGTTTCTGAGTCAATTTTTATTTATTTTCATACAAAAACAATGATAAGAGAGACGCTGCTAAACAAAAGCTTTGGATTACTCAGTTATTTCTATTTGAACGTCTTTTTTAAATTAAATAACAGGAATAAATCTGCATCAATTTGATGATCAATCACTTTCTGATCATCTTCACTGATCGACACTCGTCAGTGTGGAACTAAAGTCTGCTGATTATCTGAGCAGCACATTTATATGTTTATACATTATTAACATATCAGATTGTTCATTATTCACAAAGATTTAAAGAAAATCAACTGATATCAATAATATATGTTTATCAATCACCTGCTGTCTCGTCCAATCAGGAGCTGCGTTCTGATCCTCAGTTCATCATCGACGGAGCGAAGAAGACCGGCATCTGTCAGGGAGAGCTGCTGGGTGAACACACACACACACACACACACACACACACACACACACACACACACTCACACACTCACACACACACACACACACTCACACACACACTCACACACACACACACACACTCTCACACACACACACACACACACACTCACACACTCACACACACACACACACACACACTCACACACTCACACACACACACACACACACACACTCACACACACACACACACACACTCACACACACACACACACACACACACACACTCACACACACACACACACACACACTCACACACACACACACTCACACACACACTCACACACTCACACACACACACACACACACTCACACACACACACACACACACTCACACACACACACACACACACACTCACACACTCACACACACACACTCACACACACACACACACACCCTGATCTCAACTTCATGGAGTCAAACTAGGATTACATGAAGAAGCAGCTGAGATGGCCTAAATAATAAATAATAAATAATAAATAATAAATAATAAATAATAAAATCACAGAAGAACATTCTTTCTCCAGGATGGTTACAACAACAACCTTCCTGCAAGTTACCATGAAAAACTGTTAAAGTGAACTGAAGAGAACTGCTGCTGTTTAAAAGGCAAAGCTGCTCACAGCAACATATTGATTTACTTTATGTTTCTGCTGTTTACTCAACTTTGTAAACGTTAAATCTCTAATCTGTAATGACTCCTCATTAAAATGCTTAAAACAACTAGACCAGACAGAAGCTTCTCTCCTGAAACCTTCAGGTTGTTGTCACTCAGGTCTAGACCTATGTTCTATATGTTGTTGAGTTGTGTTCTTACATTAATGTTCAAACCCAGAGAAATCTGTCATTTTAATCAAAGTAACGGACCGTTTCATTTGGTGGCCTGTCAATGGCGTCATACCTCCTCTACCAAAGAGTATAGTGCACAAGATGCATGCGTCGGCGCCGTGTTTGTCCGCTACAATGACGTCTAGCAAACTGCTTTATTCAGTGTTTTTACCTGTAATCAGCAGGTCCGTTTGTTCTGGAGAGGAGGAGACCTCTGCGGGTAAAAACATCCTGAACCATCAACACTGGAGTAATCCTATCCCACTGAAGCTGCTGGTTTAACTACCAACACAACAACTCCCATCATCCCTTGCTGCTTCACACCATCATCACACTCCGTCTGTTCTTATTGTTGCGTTTTAGTAGATAAATTGAAACAATTTATTTCTCATTTTACTTTTAGTGCCTAAAACTTTTGCACAGTACTGTGTATATACACACAAACACACACATATATACACACACACATTGTCTAATCATGTGACCTGCTGTCTGTCAGGTGACTGCTGGCTGCTGGCGGCCATCACCTCTCTGATCCATCACCCTCAGATCCTGAGTCGTGTGGTTCCTGCAGGTCAGAGCTTCAGCTCGCAGTACGCCGGCATCTTCCACTTCCAGGTCATCAACCACATCACACATTCACCCAGTTACTAATATAATTATTAGTGATGTAAACATTGTTTTTATCGCTGAGCAGGTGACCTCTGACCTCATGACAACAATCAACTCATTCACAGGAAATGACAGCAAGGCTTTCACTGAGGGAAACATAAATATATATATATATATATATATATATATATATATATATATATATATATATATATATATATATATATAATTCTCTACTGTTCCCTTTATTTCTGCACTATGCCTCCAAAATTATCAGTTTCCCCAAACCTATCAGACCTCAACAGCTAAGCTATGACATGCAGAGCACACTGTGCATGACCCTATACCTACCCGTACCTTCCTGTACCTACCCGTACCTTCCTGTACCACCACATTAAGAAAATTGAAATATATATGACAAAATAATAGAAAAACATTAGAAACGTATATTAGAAAAAATAGGAAATAATAGAAATATGTATATGAGGATTGGGTGGAGCTCCACAGTGACATCATGGTGTGTTGTGTGTAGTTGTGGCAGTACGGTGAGTGGGTGGACGTGGTCGTAGACGACCGGCTGCCCACCAGAGACGGAAAGCTGCTGTTTGTCCACTCAGAGGAAGGAGGAGAGTTCTGGAGCGCTCTGCTGGAGAAAGCCTACGCCAAGTAAGAGACACGTTAGAGTCACAACATCATCTGAAGCAAACTTGTTCCTAAAAGGGAAATACGAATTAGGTTTCCATCATCTGATCTGATGAGAATAAAGTAGACTAAATAGAAACAGAGATTTACAACCAGAAACAAAACAAATAGTTAAATTGTCTTGATGACACTTTAGTGTCAGCTGGTATCGGCCATGCTCATAAAATACTTCATGCTATCTGGAGATGTCGGAGGACGCAGAGACTGGAAATAGCTGATCAGAATCAATCAATCAATCAATCAATCAATGTGAAGCTGAGTTAAACATTTTCCATTATTTATTCAAATGTGTTTCCATAAACCATTTTGCATATAAACTCTTTTTTGACGTCTCAAGCACCTCAAGCAGGCATAAAAAGTTTTTGTTACTGTGATTCTTCAAAATGTGGACGTGCAGAGAGCACAGCATTTGTATTTTTTTATCTATATTTGTATTTTTTGAGGCAGCAAAATGATTTATATTTGTATTTGAATCAAAGTGTAAAGAGGCGTTAAAATTCTTTTTGTTTTTTTTATGCTTTTAATTTTAGAAAGTTAAGATGCAGACAGACCTCTAACTATTCATACACCCAGAACACAGAAACAGCTGCGTGTGTATCATGTAGGGAAAAACTTCAAAGGTGATTCTTGATTTGCACTTTTCATTTATTGCCTATTTTTGACAACCTCACGTTGTGGGATGGAGAAGGGGAACAGCAGGTTATGGAGGGTCCCTTCAGGGCACTTTGCTTGTGCCAGTAGCTCAGCTTTATCTCTGAGGAACTCCCCAAATCCAGGACTGACATCCAAATAAGGAAATGTGCGTCACGTAGAAGAAAACACAGAAGGGGGTAAACTAGGTTCTGCTATCACTCTGAAGCTTATTTTCTGTTCCTTTGATGAGGATATCATGTTGTTTTAGCTGGGTGTGCTCAGGAGTGGGTGACTTATCATGTGGTGGTGTTCAGTTGTGAAATGTGTGGTGTGTAGAAGAGCTTATATCTGCAGACTGTTTCCACTTGGATAGCACTCGTCATTAGCAGGAGGGAGGCAAGACGAGGTCCTTCACATAGAAATCAGTCCACAGACCCAAACAACAAAGGTTCCATTACAATCTACTAACTCATCAGCAATAAAAACTATTTATACATGTAACTGCTACATAAAGAACCTTTAAACATTTAGTTTCACTGCTAACACTTTAACTTTCCTCTGTGTTTACTCTCACCAGTTCAAGCCCAGCACATTATTTTACCACTTCAATTGACATCTATTGTCAGTACTTACTCTCCTTTTTGTGAAAAGACTTAAACTGCCACTTTTTACAGTGTTTACAGTTTATACTTCAGCTCCCATTTGAACTCTTCCCTCCCTTCTGCAGTTTAGTTTGTTTACTCCAACTGACTCTTATTTCACACCTTCAGCTCCTTTCAGTGTGCACATTCAACATGTATCAACAGACTCTTCACTTACTTCACTGACTGACACTTCAGTTTCCTTTACTACTTTATCTACAACTGTCTTTAAATAACAGCAGTGCATCAACGTGAACTGTGACTCTTGTTCATATATTCATGCATCACATTTAGATTGTTTCAAATGTTTTAGCTGCAGTTTTTGAATGGAGGCGAGTTCACGTATGTTTCCTCATGAAACGTATTGTTTTAGTTTAGAAGCAGACATTTGGGGGTCATCCTGCCTTACTAACATGGCTGTTAACACTAATATAATCCATACAGCATTACATCATATTATCCACATGTTTGAGTCTAACTGCACCTCTCCTCTCTGCCTGCAGGGTGAACACCTCGTATGAAGCTCTGGATGGAGGTTCAAGCATCGAGGGTTTTGAGGATTTCACCGGAGGAATCGCAGAGAGCTACGACCTGAAAGAAGCTCCGCCCTTCCTGTTCAACATCATGACGAAAGCGCTGCAGCACAGCTCGCTGCTCGGCTGCTGCATCGACGTAAAGACTCCAACTGTTCACTTCACAACCACAGAGACACGTAGAGACTCTTCACCACCTAAACATCTTAATATTCTGCTCTCTGATTGGCTGGCAGGTGTAGGTAGATACTCCTCGTTTTACATCATAGCTGAGCTAGTTCAGTTAGCTCATTTAGCTTCTGATATCATTAGCATATTCCACCCTTAAGATCTTTAGCTCCTGTGACTCTCATTGGAGCCACAGGAGAACAAACTCTCTGTCTGGCCGGTTTGTCTGCAGTTGAATAATTTATTGTACAGAATATTAATCATTAACGTTTCTTTAGATGAAAGTTATAAAAATCCATCAAACTCTTTCTGTGATGCTGAAATGTTTTATCATTTATTTCTACATTAAGTTCCACTTACTGGCTTTTTCTTTGGCTTTCAAATGTATCACACTGTCTTCTTCACTATTTCTTCCTGCAACATTAACAAACTAAATAAACACTCTTTGAGTATTCTGACTGATTTGTTTCCAGATTTCCAGCTCGAGTCAGACGGACGACAGAACCGGCCAGACGCTGGTTAGAGGTCACGCCTACTCCATCACTGCAGCACAGCAGGTGAGGCATTCTGGGAAACAATCCCACATGACGCAGCTGAGCGGTCGGAGGTCGGAGGTCACGCTGAAGCTCCTTCACTGACTTGTTGCTCCCTGAGAGATGAAACTTAAATGAAGGTTTACAGCAGAACGTTTCGTCCTGCAGGTGCTTCACTGCGGTTCTCCAGTGGAGCTGTTGAGGATCAGGAACCCCTGGGGATGCTGTGAGTGGACCGGAGCCTGGAGTTATGAGTGAGTTCAGGTCATCACATCTATCAATCAATTAATCAATTAATCAATCTTTAATTGTACAGCACCTTTCATTCAGGTTTGAATAAAAGTGGAAAGAGGCTTAAAAATCCTGTTTTTGTTTTTGTTTCGCTTTTTTCGATTTTAGAAAATTAAAGTGTTACAATAAGTTCATTCAGAGGAGGATGGATGGATAATAACAGAGTGGTTATTGTTGTTGCCATGCCAACAAAGCTTACCCTAACCCGTTATGTTTCTCTAACCTTAACAAAGTAATCATTTAAACCAGAACCATGATCTTTAAACCTAATCAGAACCACAGCGCTGTCACAGCTTTATAAAACACACACAGATGATGTCGATGACATCACTGATTACCGCTGACAGATTAGAAAACGCTGCTCTGTGTTGTTCTGGAGTCACATGATCAAACCACAGATCTGGAGCTTCATGGAGCCATTTAACTGTGCACAATGTGACAGCGAAGAAGAAATTTACCTCTGAAAGTCTGTAATGTCACTGCACCCCAGACTCCATCCAACACTGGAAACAGTCCAAGTTAGTTGGATTTTCTGTCCAGAAGGAGGCTTCAGATGTTTCAAACCTGTCATTGTTTTTACTGTCAGTTCGAGGGAATGGGATGGAGTTCAGCCAGAGGAGAAGAAGAAGCTGTATCACTCTGCTGATGACGGGGAGTTCTGGTGGGTGTTGATACAAAGACTGTAAAATGCAGAAGTCATTGTGTTGGTTTGTTTCATGATGGTGCTGTAGATTCAGACTTTCCTCTTCCTCTGCTCTCTGCTGGCTGCAGGATGTCCTATGCCGACTTCCTGCATCAGTTTTCCTACCTCGACATCTGCAACCTGACGCCCGACACGCTGACTAACGACAAGGTCGGCTGCTGGAGCTACAGCAAGTTTGAAGGCATGTGGAGGGTCGGCTCCACCGCCGGCGGCTGCAGGATCTATGGGGGTATGGATCATTATCAAAATAAATAAATACACAATATCTAAAAAAGGACAAATCCACCAAAAATAAATAAATAAAAGACATTCCACAGTGATCAAACATTTAATTCAGACTAGAAAGCCAATGGTTCCACGTTCTAGACGAGAACCTGATGGAGCTCAGAGTTGGTTAAAGCCATAACAAACATGGTCGTAGTCATCATGATGTCACATGTTGGTTTGGGAATTGCTGTTTTGAAGCCTTGAGTGTAACTTTTTGGCTGTCGCCATCTTGGATTTCGCCATCGCCATATTTGATTTTTGGAGCCAGAAGTGGCCATATCTGGATGATGGTGGAGCTGACCGTAGCGCTAGCTACTAGCTCTGTTAGCATGGTGCATTTACAATCTATGGTTAACAGTGATCATGGGAATGCTAATTCTAATTTCCACTAGAGAAAAATATGCCTTAACCCGTTAAAACAAAATGTACTCGCTGGGAAAACTAACTTTTTTTAAGCAACCACAACGTTCAGTTAACGTTAGTGAACTGAAACAAAGCAGCTAAACGCCATGGTTACTGCCAGGTTCAATTCTAGGTCCAATTTTATTTTCCATCCACATGCTTCCACTTGGCCAAATCATTCAACGGCATAACGTTTCTTTTCGTTGCTATGCCGACGACACACAGATATACTTTCCCCTACTTTCACAGTTTACCTTAAACTTCTGCATAATTTTTCACAAATCTATTGTAATTTTTTTTTAAATGTGAAAGTCCCGAAGAATATAAGCTTATTAATTTGTAATAGTGCCCACAGGAGAGGAATTATGAATACATTAATATCAAGCTGTTTGAACAGGGTATAGTGCTGAAATTAAGTCTAATTAACAGGCCATAAATAAGTTTTATGTGTGATTTCCAACTGTTGTAATTCCACAAGTTTAGCCGATTCAACCAGAACAGATTTGTTCTTCACAAACAACTAATGAACTGCTAGTTTTAGTGTTTTATGAAATTAATTTAGGTCTTTTTTATTTCTCATATTGGTTTTGTGAATTAGAGACATGAAGACACATTATATAAACCAACCTCCTCTCTGTCTGCAGCCACCTTCTGCTCCAACCCTCAGTTCTTCATCCGGCTGGGCGACGTGGACGACGACCCTCACGACGGCGAGGACGGCTGCAGCGTCCTGATTTGTCTGATGCAGAAAGACGCTCGCAGGGAGAGACGCTTCGGACGAGACCTGAACCGCATCGGATTCACCGTCTACAAGGTTTTGTTTCTATACTGATCAACTTGTGATCAATATATTTTACATATTAGCATGTTGCTAGTTGTTTGCATGTTCAAAAGACAATTTCATACAAAACTTCTTGTTTTTCTGACATTTTGTTTTTTTTCTTCCAGGTTCCAGATGAGGTGAGTCCAGAGGATGTTTCCATCAAATACAAATAAAACTCTTAGTTTTTTAATTTTAATTTTTATTTCTGTGTCATGAAATCCCACATGAGGTTACAAGACGCCACTACTTTACAACACATGCATCTTTTGGTAACAAAATACACAAAGCATGTGGTAAAAGAAACAAACTGTACAGTATATGATACTAACGTGAAGGAAAGAAACATAAAGAAAATAAAACAAAACAAAAATCCCAAATAAACTGTTTGCAGAAAAGAACACAAATAAATCACTAGTAGACGTTTTGTAGTCCGAGTATCAAAAGGAGGAATGTTAAAGATTTATAATGTTTTAGCTCAGTGACTGATGAACTATATACAGATGGAGAGCTGAAGTGGGGATTAAACATCTGGTTTATAAAACAGACTAAAAGCGTATAAAACCATGTGCACACACAATGCACGTATGTTTACCTTTATAAGTCACAGTCTATCTGTAAATGTGTGCACATGGATCAGACTCATATCCCGCCTCTACACGCCACATTCAACCATAGATAGTGTTTAGGACCTCAGACACTCTTCTTCTTCTGTGGTCAGTATAAAGGTCGCAGTAATGTCCGCCTGGGCCCGGACGTCCTGCTGAGGAAGTACGCCGTGGCTCGTAGTAAGAAATTCCTCAACATGAGGGAGGTGTTTGAGCGATTCACACTGCCGCCCGGAGAGTACGCCATCATCCCGTTCACCCTGCAACCGCACTGCAAAGGAAGCTTCATCCTGAGGGTGTTCACCGAGAAAGCGGCCGCCACGAGGTCTCAGTCACAGACACACACACTGGACCATAGTGTCCGAATATAAGACAGTTTCCTTTTTTTCTTACAAATATATCTGAAAAAGAGGAGAGTCATCTTATATTCAGGGGCAACATCAGATATTCTTTATGAATGGATAAAGTAATGTGTGTTGTTTGTTTATAGTGAGTGTGTGAGAGTTAGTCAGCACTAAAAGTGTTTGGTTAGTCCAGTTTAACCTGCAGGACTCGTATAATGTGGTTTTATGTTACTGAGGAAATAAATTGATGACAAGTGAAAACAAGTCCAATGTCAAGCTGCCAAATATCACAGTCACAGATGATAAGCAGCTCAAAAAGACAAACAGTCGTATTAATGTGAATAATTTCTGACTGAGTCTGTAACTATACTATGATCACTATGATGGAAGTTACATTCATACAGTATTTTCTGATAAACAGGCGCTGGAATGAGGCGGGGGTCTTATATTCAGACCAGTATGTTACTGGTCAGACTGGTAATAAAGATGAGTTTGTCCTCTCTTTACAACTTTTTAAAAATCTTTTCTCTGTTTCAGTGCGATGGAAGACGTCGTAAACACTGACATCCAGAAGGTGACGCCTGAAGCTTAAGTCCATCAGTTAATATTTATAGTGTTGTTTTGAGCCAATAAGACATAAATCATCATAACTTTATGCTCTCAGTCACGTTTCACAATGTGAAGTCGGACAAAATGATGTGGATCCTCACTTCAAACGTCCCAATGTCCAGATCTCTGGAAATGTAACAACTTTTTTAAAACAGAAATTTCTTTATAAATCAACACCTTTTCTGCTGATTGGCTCATTGAATGATGAATGAGAGAGAGAGAGAGAGGCCGAGCGACAGAGAGACAGACTGTGAGGGAGAAAACCTGTGAATGACAGAAACGTTATTTTCTGATTGTTTCATGGTGGTTTCGTTCTAAATCACAAATAAACAAGCATCAAACACTCAGCTGGTGGTTTACTGAGGAGACAGATGCCCCTTGGTGCAATTTGGACAAGTGACACATTTAATATGAATAAACTTTGAATAACGAAGCGAACAGCGAGACGCTCACTAAACACCTTCACATCACTGAGAGTAAATAACGAGCATATGAGGCGGTAAAACTAACCAATAGGAGCGCAGACATAAACTGCTTATTCACTGCTGAAGTTTCTGTCTGGATTAAAACAATTTAATTTACTAAATCTTTATCATTTTAATTGATACATTTGTCATTTCATATATATGTGTATATGAAAACCAGCAGGTTATTTTTCCCTTGTACCTTTGTTAATTAGATTATCTGCTATTATAATATAAATACTGAGATCTATTCATGTTGAAACAATTCTGCTCAGACAATAAATACATTTTAATTCCATCTGGTTTAATGTGATGTTTCTGTCCTGTAGAGACCGGGGTTGTAAAACGCATAATTTAGTGGAATTTTTGCAAATTTGACAATTAATTTCAATTTGATTTAGCTCAGTTAAAATTACTACTACTTCTTTTTACAAATTTCAAAACTATTTTCTTGGCACGTCATTAAAATCTAACATAATTTCAAAGCTGAATAAAATTGGCATGATTTTAGTCAATGACTAAACAGCTGAACATCACTCTGTTTTCCATAGGAAGACATTCTGAGGTGAAAACAACATCTGGATAACTTGTTTAAATAATATTTAACTTGTGTGCGTGACATTTAAAAATCTCAGGTCTTCAGTATGTGAGTCTGTTCACTGGGGCTCAGTCACTTTAGTGCTCCAGCTGTCCGTCACTAGTCTGCAGATTTCTGCTACTGAGCAGGACATCTCTCACTGTTAGTGCTGAGAATCTCCTGCAGTTTGGACTCAATCATTTTCAGTTTGGTGTCAATGGTGGTGATGTAAGGGACAGGTTGGTGTATATCTGTAGTTGGGGATTTGCTAGTGTCTAAAATCTCTTCACACGTGTCTCCATAGTAACCATCTGGGCATGTACACAGTCCCTCATTGGAGTCCAGCAGCCTCTTACACTCTCCACCATTCTTACATCTGTCAGGGCTGCAGAAAGACAATCTACGGGAGTAATAGATGGAAAATGTACTTATACTGCGACCCCACTGACATTCAACTTGGTGAAAGGGTTGTGGGACTTGAGCAAAGTATTCGCCTTCAAAGGCATGTGTCACTTTGACATATTCACTGAGTTGTAGAAATACTAACCCAACAGACATCATGTTAAAATCCTGATTACCTGCTTTCTTACAGTGCAGACGCTTTTCTGCTTGCTACTTATTTATCACCGGGACTAATCTTTTGTGGACTTTTTGCTATATTTCAACATTTTTATGACCTCATCAATACAACGTGAGTGAGGCAGAACAAGCCTGTACTGCAGTGACTGGAAACGTGTCACCTAGCTAAAGCTAATTAGCAGCAAGATGCCTCCTTTCTCCACGGACAACAACCACAAACTTCTACAGAAGATTGCAGTGCTGGAACCAAAATACACCAGTTAGAAATGAATGCAGAAGTGATAAGAGCATGCTAACACAAAGCCTGAGAGTAAATCATTTCCGCCCTGAGATTTATGATGCGACTGGCTGAGCTGCACTGTCCATGCAGCGCACCTCTTCAACTGCTGTTCTTAGTAGTGGACAGCTGTGAAAGGTAGAACAAACCTACTGCAGGACCCTGGATCTCCGTCTGATGACCTGGATAACCTTTTCTCCACACAGCAGGGTAAGGACTGAGAGAAAAAGGCTACAGAGAAAGTTAACAACTGGGCCTCAAGCTCTGATTCTGGGTGCTATAAGAGATTTAAGAAGCATGTGCAGTAAGAACACCAAAATACTACAGAATCAGTGGCTTCTAGCAGGTCTTTTAGAGAGAGAGTGTGTCAGCCTCAAGAAGATCAAGAATTAAAGGACTTATGTCTCAGCAGGATTTGGAAAAACTTGTCCTGCATTTATCTTCAGTAGACTCGACTACTGTAACGCTGTCTTCACTGGTCTCCCTAAAACTTTGATCAGACAGCTGCAGCTGATCCAGACGCTGCTGCTCGAGTCCTCACTAAGACCAAGAGAGTGGATCATATCAATCCAGTTCTCAGATCTTTACACTGACTGATTTTAAAATACTGCTGTTGGTTTATAAAGCACTGAATGGTTTAAATACATATCTGATCTACTGTTATCATCCAGACCTCTCAGGTGGTCTGGGATCAGGTCTGCTTTCTGTCCTCAGAGTCAGAACTAAACATGGAGAATCAGCTTTCAGTTTTTATTCTCCACATCTGAACAAACTCCCAGAAACCTGCAGGTCTGCAGCGACTCTCAGTTCTTTTAAATTGCAGCTGAAGACTTTTCTGTTTGCAGCTTTTCATTAAACCACATTAAGGGTTAATAAAATATCTTACATGGCATTGTTACTTTTATTCTCATTTTATCTGTTTTATTCCTTTTGAACTTCTTTTTATTTCAAAATTCAACACTTTTTCAGTTGCATTTAAATGTCTTTTTACTTGTGTTGCTTTTATATTCTGTCTTGATGCCTTTTATGCTCGATGTAAAACACTTTAAATTGCCTTGTTGTTGAAATGTGCTATACAAACAAACCTTCTATATTACAACTAATCCATCTGATTGTTGTCAGTATGCATTTGTTAGACTGGAAACAGGAACTGCTAAGACTATGGTAACTGTTCACTGTATTTATGTCAACTTAGTATTTTACTCAAATAATCGTGAAAAACATTATTAAATCACAACATTACCAATGATTCATTAACAAAACATTTCAGTTCTATATAAAAAGTTCAAAGCATTTCAACATTTTAATACCAATGTTCAGCTTTGAGATCAACAGAACACACAGTCTGTAGATAGATGGAGAACTTTGGCCTCTTCTGCTTGTGATGTTTGTTGGTTTTATTTCCTGGATTGTTGAAATATCTTTGCAGCACCGCTGTGTGTGTGTGTGTGTGTGTGTGTGTGTGTGTGTGTGTGTGTGTGTGTATTCATACAATTTATTATCTCATAAACAGTCTGCTTTAACTCTTAGCTTAACTCTTTACTCTGAAGTTCATTCTTTCATTTTAATTGAATTATAACTCAGAACCGTTAATTAGAAGCAGAAGTTTCTGCATCCATCTTATTTATCTGAAAACTAATATTGTGATGCTGTTTTTAGCTGCCGGGAAGGTTGTCTGATGTTTGTCGTATTTCTGTATTGTTATATTTTACATTTGAGTCATGAGGTTCATGTTCTGTCATCTCATGACAGAACACAGTGGAACAATAAGAGATAATATAATTATAGATATTATTATTATAAATTATCTTTACATAGACCCACTGTTACAATTACACACACACTAACATTGATGGTTAGACATATTCTTATTATCGTAATGATTATAATTAGAAGAAGAAGAAGAAGAAGTACCTGTGCTCAGTCTCAGGAGTCAGATGCTGTTTGAAACACATTCTGTGATTCAGGCAGCTGGTTTAACACAGATGAAACAAGTGAGCAGCATTTATTTCTGGTCACTACTTTCTGGTGATCACTAGTGTCAATATTAGCAGAGGTAATGACACTCTGGACTGTCGAAAAAGTCAACGTACTCACTTTACCTTTACTGGCAACATTCTGACACAGGTACAAATAACTTACAATAAAACACATGCATCAGCAATAATCCTTGATAATATAATTTTATCTCTGAGACACAGTTCTGTCCAGTTTGGAAATTGATATTTTTTACCTGTCCTCACCCTGTTGATCGTCTGTTTATTGACTGCTCAGCTAATTGGATGGGAGAGTAAAAGGATTAGTCAGTTTGGAAAAGCCTAACTGTAATATTATATGGTTGTCTGTGGAAAACACCAATGGTTTCGCAAACATCATTCATATTTATTCATAAAATAAAAATAAAATCAAGTATGTAGAATCTCTTGCAGCCTTTTCTTCTTCTTCTCTTCCAAATGCATCTGAGCTCCACTGGGAAAAATATGCAGCTAGTCTCAGTTATTTTTCACTATCAAGTGATTTTATTTTTATTATTTTATTATTTATACCAGTTTTTGTTGCTACATCACGTTTGTTTTGTCCCTTCATTAATAAATATTTAGATTTCCTATTTGTGTTCAGTACTGTTCTGTCAAGCTGTATTAATCGTATAATCACACAGAGTATTTGTGACCTCTTGTCTCCTATAATATAACAATAATAATAAAACTGCATTTTTATCTTGTGTTCAGGAACGAGTTTACAGAACTAACTTACATCATATGCCTTTATAAGTTCATTAGTGTGTGATGGTCTGTGGTTGACAGATTGAGCTCTGCTGCCATCTGGTGTTTGGACAGCAGACGACACTCAATGATGAAGTGATTATTACACAGAGTGAAGAAACACAACTCATGAAACTTAAGAGTTCCATTTATTATTTACCTCTCAATACAAGTCAAGTAATCATAACCATGTTGAATATACATAGTGTTTATTGATCATTACACACTTTGGTTACATATTCATGCATGTGTAAGCTGTGACTGTGTATCATTTAGACAACTGCACATGTGATCATTTAAAGGTTTAGAGAACATGTTGATGAGAAAACAGAAAAGCTTTTTGACTAATTTGCATAAAAGGAAGAAAACTTTTGTTCAAACATCAAGTCAGAGAGGATTGTTGATTTAAAAACAGACACTGAGGATTTCTGTGAATGTTGCAGAAAGTCTGATAATAAACTGAAAGTGAGTAAAGAAATGATCACAGTTACTAAACACTTAAACACCAGTGACACCAGTCTGTGTGAACAGCAGTGATTGAGAGGGGCTCTGCAACACAGTTTGGTAACTTGTTCCACCACCGAGGAACTACAGAGGAGAGTCTAGCTAGAGACTGAGGGTCCTGTTGTGGTACCAGACACCTTTCATTGGTGTAGTGGGCAGGAAGGACTGTAGACCTGAATGAGGGAGTGCAGGTTGGCAGGAGAAAATATCAAACAGCAGCAGTTCTCTTCAGTGTTTCAGGAACTCGGCAGGTCGGTTGTTTCTGCATCTTGGAGAAGTTACCACAGTTCTTCTTCTTCTTCAGCTGTTTCTGTCTCATGTTAATCCCAGACTGTAGATGATCAGATGATTCCTGTTGCTGCTGCATTATGGTGAAGAATCTAAACATCTGAAGGGCCTCAAACTCTCGCACAGTTCTGTACTTTTTTTTGGTCAAAATTTACTATGTACTAATGTGAAGTGTTGTTGCTTTCAAAAATTGCAAGTTATTATGCTTGCTGCCCTGGCAAAATTTGGCTTCGGTGACAAATTTTTAACATTTTTAAGAATGCTATATGCACGCCCCAATTCATCTGTACTGACGAATTTTGACAGGTCTGCCCAGTTCATGCTTGGGCGCGGTACGAGACAGGGATGCTGTCTCTCTCCCATGCTTTTTGCCTTAGCTCTTGAGCCACTGGCAATAGCTATTAGAGCTAGCTCTCAAATAGGTGGGATAAGATGTGGCAGATCCAAATGCACCATTGGCTTATATGCGGACGATATTATTTTGACTTTGTCAGATGTAAAGACATCCCTACCTCCCCTCCTTGATTTGATAAAGCAATTTGGACAATTTTCCGGGTTCACTATTAACTGGGATAAAAGTCTTTTCATGCCTATGACTGGTGACCTAGACCCCATTTTTCTCAAGACTCTGCCACTCAAGCTAGCAACAGACCATTTTAAATACTTAGGGATTAACATCACCAGAAATCCCAAACTTCTTTTCAAACATAATTATATGTAATTTACTGTCAAACTTAGAAGTATGATTGAAAAATGGAAACTCCTCCCACTATCCCTGATAGGATGTATTAATATTATTAAAATGATTGTGCTACCCAAATTCATCTATCTTTTTCAGAATGTGCCCATCTTCCTTACATCCTCTTTTTTTAAGACAGTAGACTCTATTATTACGCCCTTCATATGGGCCTACAAGCCACCGCGCATAACCAAAGCGCATTTGCAGAAACCCACAACTGAAGGTGGTCTTGGACTCCCTGTTCTGCACCATTATTACTGGGCTTGTAATCCCAGAACATGGGTTTTTTGGTATCATGCTGCTACTGCTGGACAGGAATGCAACCTTGACCCCAGCTGGCCTTTACTAGAGTCTGATAAGGCAGTGTCGCTGACAGGCGCATCCTTACCAGCAGCCCTGTTCTCGGAATCAAACCTGCCCACCACATTACTTCAACGGTCTAAAATCGATTTCATTTTATCTAATTCACTCAGAATTCTTAAGCAAATTAAGGGTGCTCTGGGGCTCTCCTGCTTGTCCTGTTATGCCCCCTTAAGGCAGAATCCTACTTTCAAACCAGGTCTGATGGACCCCACATTTGCTTCTTGGCCTGTGAAAGGTTTATCTGCAGTGAGAGATTTCTATATAAATAAATCCTTTGCTTCTTTTGCACAACTACAGGAGAAGTTCAGGATTCCTGCTGGGCATCTTTTTCGTTATCTACAAATTAGAAATTTTGTAAGGCAGTCTCTTCCCCTTGATCGGTTGCCTGACCAGCACAATTTTTATAGTTTAATGACTACTAGCCCTACATCTAAAGGTCTCATCTCTCAGTTTGTTTCACTCTTCACCCCGCATATATCCTCTCTTCACATTAGAGATGCCTGGATCAGGGACATAGGTGTGGAGATTTCAGATTTCAGAAATGGCACTGGAGAGGATTAAATCATGTTCTATTAATGCTAGGCTGCAGCTTATCCAGTATAAAATAATACATCGCTTACATTACTCCAAAACCAAACTCAATAAGATCTTACCTACTGTCTCACCTACTTGTGACAAGTGCAAAACAAGTGACGGGACCCTCGCACACCTTTTTTGGGACTGTCCCAAGCTCAGTGGTTTCTGGGATGGCATTTTTCATTTATACAGTGTTATTTATAATAAGCACCTGAAACCAGATGGTATCTTTGCGATACTACACTGCTCTACATATTCCTTAACTCTCCCGAAAGCACTGCAAGAAGCTCTTGCGTTTGGTATGGTTGTAGCATAGAGGGTGATACTGAGGGAATGGAAATCTGGCTCTACACCTTGTTTTAAAGTATGGCTGAACGATATGGTTTCTTGTTTATATCTTGAAGAATTGCGATACACAATGTCAGACAACTGTACCAAATTTTTTAGGGTTTGGGGTCCCTTTATTAATTATATTAAGAGGGATAAAGACACAGTATCAAACTAACTGTACCTATAGTATTCTGTAATACACCTTTTTGTATGGTTGTATGCCTTTTTTTTTTTCCTTTACTTATATCTGATTTCCCTGCCTGTTTTCCTGCTACACCATTGTTATACATTCATGACTTTGGGACATTAACCTCTGGACCTCCCTGAACACTTTGGTTCTCATCTCATGAACACTTCCTGTCATGTAAAGAACATTTTCACGATTTGTTGGACTGACTTGCTGAGATACGCATCTTTATGGACTGGCAGTATTTGTGGTTTGTGTTTGTGCTGTGACCTGTGCGTTGTATGTCTTATGTTGTTGGAAAAACTTTCAAAACTTTCAAAATAAAAATTTAAAAAAAAAAATTGCAAGTTATTTACTGATATAAAGTTGTTTAATTAAGCTCTATTTCACTAACTTAGAACATACAGTTTGTGTATAGTTTAAATCGTTTATTTGATCAGCAAGATTGCCTCATTATTTTACATTGCATGTTTTAGAGTTTGGGTTTCTGGCCAAACTTCACCTGCTTCCAAACTGCAGAGAAGGAAAAAAGTCTGAAGTCTGTCATTTTCAATTATTCCAGAGTTTCCTTTTTTCTGACTCGTTTGAATAGATTTTCTTCTCTTAGAAACATGTTTCATTTCATTTTTTTTTTTTTTTTTTAGCTCTAGACATTTTCTATTCTTCTGTCTTCTTGTATCGTTTTGTGTTCTCCTCTTCATCAGTTTTTTCCTCTTTTGGCTTTGCATTGAAAATGACGGGGTAATGATCTGATTTCTTCTCACCAGTCACTCTGATCTCACCGTTCGGGATGACAGTGAGTCCAGAGATTTCAACATTCCTGGTGATGACCAGATCCAGAGTGTGACCGCTCTGGTGTGTCGGCTCCTCAACATGCTGAACGAGATTATTCTCTTGCAAAAGCTGTAGAAACTTAGTAGTTGGGGACATCGTTTCACCATCAACATGGATATTGAAGTCACCAGTAATGAGGATGCTGTTGTAATCTTCAGAAACTTCATCCAAAAGACTTTGAAACTCTTCCAGGAATCGGTGGAACTGGGTAAAGCCTGGTGGGCGATACACAATGATGGACAGGACAGGTTGGCCCCACTCATCATGCTGCAGCTCTGCAGCAACGTATTCAAAGGTTTGTGGGTTTCTTGTTTGGTATACTCTTTCACCACGTAACACATTTGAATACAGAGTTGCTACCCCTCCCCCTTTAGATTTCCCCTTCGCAGTGACACATTCAGTGTTAGTTACCCTCGCCCTCCGAAAGAAACTGAATTCATTCAATCCTTCCATTAAACCTTTGAGAACTTGATCTCCACCTTTCCTTTTTAACCAAGTCTCATTTAAGAGATGGACATCCAGATCGAAATGTCTCATGAGCTCTCTGGTTTGTTCTGTTCTTCTTCTCAGTGAACAAACATTGTGCAGCCCCACCCTTATTGATCCAGGAGGTACTTGGTTGCTTCTGTCACTTTTTCTGGTTTTGATCATGACGACCACCTTTTTGCCAGTCTGCTTGCCTTCATCTTCCTCATCAGTCTGTTCATTTTGGTCATTTTCTTTCTCCTGTTGTGTGTTTTTTCTGGAAAGATTTTCCATTAGTTTTTGTTTTTTGACGTTTTCCTCTGAAAGCTTTTCCTCTTCTTGTTTTTTGGTGATGTTTTCCTCTTGTTGATGTTTCTCCATCTCTTCGAGAATCCTCCTGTGAATAACAATAGTAAAGATACAGTTAGCATGATTTAACAACACCAATATCGATGGTAGCAATGTTGAAACACCAAAACCAACTAGATTTACTTTGAAATTAGATTTAAGAAGAAATAACTGTGAACTGTATAATTTAGGCCAAGCAGTTTTTAGGATTGTTTGTAGATCACTGCTACAACTTTCTGGGAGCTACTGTATGTGGTTGTTAAAGTTTGTTAGTTGGTTGCTGTGGTGTTTTGAGTCGTTGTTACTACAGTATGTTTCTCTGCTTTTGCTAAAGTCGTCTGGCTGGTGTTTTGTGCCCTGCTGGGTGATGTCTGTGGGGTTCAGTTTAGCAACTACAGGGTTCTGGTTGGGTGAAAACTGGTCAACTGCTGAGTTATTATGGCATTTTTTGGTGGTAGTTGGTACAAGGTGTTGCTAGATGGTTGCAGGATTGTTTTTTTATGTTGCTCTGCAGATACAAGAGTCACTTTGTTGTGAGATGGTTACTATGATGTGTGGTTTAGTGACCAATGGCAGGGTGCCATGGTTGATTGTTAATGGCACGTTCAGACTGCACAATATTTTTGTCTGTTAAGAGTCACTGTGTCAAATGAGACAATTATAGCATCAAGAGTCAAACTGCATGTTGGTGTCGAACCAATCTGACAGAAGGAGGTGCCAGTGTGGAAGTAAATTAACATGAAACACTAAGATTTATCATTTCTTACTCCTTTCTGCACTGGTGTGTGTCTGTTCTGTCTCAGAGGGGACTGTGTTACTGTATGTATGAAAGGTGAGTCTCCTCTTTCCATCCGCTTGTGTTTCCATAGAAGTTAATATCTGTGCTGAACTCTGCCACGAAGCTTTCCTCAGTTTCTCAGTTCCACTTCGCAGCATGAGCAGTACCAGCAACAAGTTGTCTAACAAGGTGAGAGGTGGTAAAGAAATTCAGACTTGTCTTTTTGTTGGGACGTTCCAGATGTGACATTGGATGTCATCCACAATGATACACTACTTATAAAATAAAACCATCAGTTGTCCTCCTGATGCCCATTTTTAGTCCTGACGCTCTACGTCTGTTGGGTCGAGTTGGCATTGAGCTGATATCGTGTAGTCTGAACCTGGCAGGAGGTTTCTAAGACACTCTTAGTGGGGTGGTGATTGGTTGCTGGAGTGTTTGGTGCTGTTCTCTGATACTAAAGTCTCTTTTTCATGATGATTTGGCTTCAAGCCGCTGTGACGTAACCTGCTTCAACCCTGTCATCAGTATGATCAGTATGTTCCTAACAGTTCACTGGTCAACACTTAAAGCATCATGGATGGAGATGATATAGAGAATTATAGATTATACAGTGAAGAGAATTAAACTGCAGAATCCAAACTTACTGCAGATGCTGTTCTCCTTAAATGAGCAAATTACTAACTTTAGTTTCAAACCTACAGAATCACTTTAATGTATTTAAAAAACATCATACTTGATGTTGTCAAGCTGTTCCTTCAGTGTCCGGGTCATCTCTAAGATTCTGTCAGCTGTGTCTCTCAGTGATTGGCTCGCTTCTGTCACATGATTATTCTTGATCAGGTCTTTCCAGTTGTCTATCGCCTCTGAAAGTGCAAACGCCATTCCAACAGCTCCTCCCACAACCTGATGATCAATGGAAAGAGATCAATATATTCATTTTCAGTATCATCAGATGAAGCAAATTCACAGAACATTCATCAAAAATACAATAAAAACATTAAATCAATAATTATCAATCCATTAACAACATTTTTACATCATTATACAAGGATAATTATGTGTGATTGTGTCATGTGTTTATAGTTACAGAATCTTACCATGCCACCTCCTTTAAGAAATGTTTTAAATCCAGATGCCACTTTTTTAGCGAGTTGTTCAGCTCCTTTAGCAAACAAAAGTTTGGATGTTTTCCCTGTAGCTTGATATGAGAAACATATTAAAACACCGGCGACTTCATTCATGACCAGCAAAATATCTCTGGCGATAATGCCCCCGTATGCCAGAAGAATCCCTCTTGCCCCCCTCAAACCATTTCTAAATGCGCTGATGTTGATCGACAGCCTGAGTCCACTTCTTCTTGCCATGGCTTTCACAATTTCAGTCATAACGTGTTGGTCCTGTTCATCTGGGTCTGTGGAGGAGCTCTCTGCCTTCAGTTTGTGGAACAGTCGCTGGATTGTTTCTCCAATCTCATTGCTCTTCTCTTCTATCTTCTGTGCCTCTGTCATGGTGTTGCTGGATTTAAAGTGCTCAGTGAGTTTAGTAGCCAAAGAGATGGTGAGTCCAGCACCTGTATACGCTCCTCCTAACACACCTAACAATGGAGCAGCAGCTCCGCCAGTGAGCAAAGTGGCCACACCAGCCCCGAGCAGACATGCAGTTCCCAACACTGACACTGAACTTCCAACACATTCACCACCGTTACATATCTCCCTGAGTGACTCCAGCTCTCTGGCAAATTTCCTCAGTTTCTCTGCACAGAGCTCCCTCTGCTCGATCCAGGAGAAAATCAGCTCCAGCAGCTGGTCAGCGGTGTCCATGATGGACGTCCTCCAATCAGAGAGCAGAAAACCTCAGCAGTGGGATCGACAGGAGGCTGAAAGAAGAAAGTCAGAGGATGCATTAGAGCAGAGGTTCCAAACCTTTTACCTTCAGAGACGACTGACAACCTCTGAGGAACTGACATGTTATGGACCTTTCAATTTCCTTCAATACAGGTTTGATGACCCCTAGTGGGGTCAGGACCCCCAGGTTGGGAACCAGCGGATTAGAGGACACTTTGAATTATTTGGTGCAACCATCCATCTTTATGACAACTGAACAATATCTGCTGGTGAAGACCAGGAAACACAGTTGGAAGCTCTGAAAAGGACCTTGAACTGTATTTTATGTCTCTGGTCACAAACAAACTCTTACACAGTTCTAAAAATGCTGTAAAGCACTTCTTCTGTAGCATAACAAAACAAAAAACTGGTGATAAATAATAATGATTCATAGCCCATTAACAATCCATACTGATTATTCAAAGTGATCAATTAATACTAAAAGACAACATTTGAAAAAATAAGACATGTGGAAAAGTAAACAAACTAAACAAAAACAACAACAATGAAACAAATAAGAATATATGTACCGCAGTCTTAATTAAACCTCTCCTTAAGAAGCCTACTAACTCTTGATTCAGACGTCTTAGCCAACTATAGACCCATATCTAACCTTCCTTTTCTGTCTAAGATCCTCCAGAAAGCAGTCGCTAATCAGTTATGTGATTTTCTAGCTAACAATAATTCCAGCACCACCGTAAGGAATCTGGGAGTTATCTTTGAGTTCTTTTAATCTGATGCTGAGACTATATTGTTAATAACTAAAGTAGTATCGGAAATAGTGCTGTGCTAGGGCTGAAGCCAGAGTGAAATGGAGTTAGTATGGAATGTGTAGATGTGATTTCAACAATTTCAACTGATTCAAGTATTTTTGCAAGACAAGATAGTTGTAAGATTAAGATTATTTAAAGCAGATTTGCTGCCACCTTTATGGAGAGGGGGAACATAAGCAGTCTTTCAAGGAAATATATTCAAAACATTTAGTGTGACTGGGCGACGGTAACGCCGCTCCGTCATCTCATAACCGGCGTGCGTTTCTCTCTCTCTCTCTCGGCCAGAGAGAGAGCGCGGTGCCGGGGGCGCACAGCGCGCCACGACTCCACTCATCCTGCGGAGCCATGCTCCAAATAAACTGTTGCGTGCAGGCCCGCACTTGTGTCCCGCGGTCCTGCACTAACACAAACTTTTCCCCACTGCCAGGACTTTTTCTTCCCGCTAGGCGTTTGAGGGTGCACACTCAGCGCTGACGTCACACACACACACATACACATCCATACACTCACCTGTTGCTGCCTCTCACCGCCAAACTGAGGCACTTCCGGGTCACCTCCTAAATAGTACTCGAGGGCACATCAAAGAGGAGCATGTGACCATGGATGCAACCATAAATATGTACATTGACTGTTATGTTGTGATTTATTGTTGTTTGGGGGTATTTGGCCATAGCCGTATGGAGGGCGATTAGTGCCACGTGACACTATGTGAAAAATGTCATTCATTGCCATTTTTGGGGGTTTTTAAAATTGATCCTTTGTTACCCTAATGGGGTAATTGGTTTGTCCGGGGGAGGGGCTAAGGGTATAAAACGCCAGCTCTGCTCATTCAAGGTGTTGGATTGTTGGACGGAGTGTTTGAATGAGAGATTTGGTCATAGTCAATACATTGGAGGTATTGAGCTGCCGATTTGCGCCTTATAAATATTTTTCCCTTTTGCTTGTTTTTTTTCTCACTCTTCACTGTACATATTTTTGTCACTTTTGTCACTTGGTTCTGGGGCTCGTGTGAATAAAAAAACCCACACTGAAGTTTTGTCGTCTGCGCCATCATTTGTCCCAGTTCAAAAGTGAACCCACAACATTTAGGAATTGAGACTGAAGTCAGCTCAAGTGCAGAAGAGATTATTTTACGTATATTGCCATACCACCAGCTCTAGACTCTGAAAATATTAAAACCACTAAAAGAGACGGTTTACATATATTTAGATGTAAGAAACCTGAGCTACTAATAGTCTTAAAAGATCATTTAAATTAGTGTTTGAAGTGACAAGTGAAGAAGAACCAGAAGTTGTTGACTTTGTTTTTTTTGTTGTTTTTTTTACCTACTGAAGTCTTGGTCCAGTGTCCTGCTTTTATATTCTATTTTAATACCTTTTATGATCAATGTAAAGCACTTTGAATTACCTTGTTGTTTAAATGTGCTATACAAATAAACTTGCCTTGCCTTGCTTCTAGAGCTGAAAGAGCTGAAAGAGCTGAAAGAGCTGGCTTCAGGTGAATTTAACAGTGTTCCTGGAACATGCACCAGATTGTTTGACTGAAAATCTCATATTTCATCCATCAGTGATTTTCACAGGGATGTTGAGAATTTAACAGTGTTACATGTGGAACCAAACAAATAGGGGCTGGAACCCCTGGATCATCACTGTCTGGTGTTTCAAAGGTTCAGAAGTAAAGTGGACAGAAACCAACTATCCAATAGTATCATGTACCTCTTTCCATAATCGTTATCAACCTTTATTCCCATAAGCAATGAAAAAGTCATTACATTTAATATCTGACTACTTTGACATACGTACACATCAGCCATTTATATTGAATTAACTAAGGTGAGTGTTTGTTGAGCATATCTGTGTTTCCTCACATACTCACTCCTCACTTTTAGATCTAATTTTAGGTGTTACATAAACTAGACTTCTTGATCTGCATTTGGTTTAACTGTTAGAAAGATTCTACTCTGTTGTTTCTACACTTTGGTTACAGCCAAGCTGCAGCACATACAGCTGATTGTGATGTTTTCAAAGGTGACATCATGTGTGGGAAATGATCTACTGAGTGACAATAAACTTCCTCACAACTATCAGATTAAACACATGCTCTCTAGCCTGAGTGTGTACAGGAAGGATTATAATATGGTGACTGTGCTGCATATATCCTCCTGGTTATGTATTAAAATAGGAGCACAAACTTAAAAAGACTAAAAAGATGATAGATTTAGAGAGGAGGTGTGGGGCTCCTCCCCCAGAAAAAAACATGTAATTTAAAACAAATTTCCTGCATTTCTACACCAGATAACCTCTTGGATTAAATAAACAAACAGCCACCTGCACTAGTCTAGATTAGTTAGACTGAGGGTGATATGAAAAGCAGGAATGCAACAGTTTGTAACTGGATGATCAAGACAGGAAATTATTATTATTATTAGAAAATGGCTATTTCATATTGGAAATTATATTCATCAAAACATTATGTAGTCTAAAATGTTAGTAGGTTGCAGACTACTAGGCCATCTTCAAGGTTAAACAAGGACAAATAATTTATATAAAGCAAATAATCTTACAACATTTATAATCTATTATTCCCTTTGATCTCACCCTGAATCCAAGTGTGCCGCATGTGTACCCAGGCACACTTGGTGTGGTGCACTTGTGGACTTTGATCAGTAGAGTACTGCAGGATTATTTAAAAGAAAGCCCTCACTTTTCTAAGCAGCGACTTCAAACTCAAACTGTCTCAAACTCTGCTGGAAAACAACATATATCAAATATGTTTCTGGGATTCATTGGATCATTTTTAGCAGGTCATAAATAGCAAAGTAAATGTTTCTGGAAAAATAATTTACAAAGTGAACATTTAAATGTGTCATCTTACCCTCTTAGTTGTGCTGAGAAACACCAACAGTCATTGATTAGGTTCACTTCTATTTATATCAGAAGAGAGGAGGAGAAAACAGTACTTCGTTATGATTGTTCCTGTCTTTCTATTGGCTGTTTCAGAATCATGTATTAAGAAGATTTTACACCTACAAGTCAAACTGAAACCGCTGTTATCTAAATGACATGCTGTTAATGTTTAACTGTGAAATTCTACACATTTCATAGGCACAGAGACACAAGACACTCCTTAAACCCAGATTTATTCTTAATGTCAATATGTGTTTGTTTTCTGTAAAGAATATTGGAACTGTGTTTTAAAGGTGCTATAAAATGTAAAATGTCTTTTTTTTCATCCAACTTCATCTTAACTGGCATCTTATTTGACTGTTATCAGCTATTGAATAGGCATTATCAGCACACTAGTATGACGCATCTCACACACTGAAATAAATGGGTGATAACAGCCTCCTGAACCTACTAGTAGGTTGGTAGGACCCTACTAGCCCATATCATCAACTTTCAGGTTAGAAGATGACATTTTAAGTCTCAACAGAGAAACAGTGATGTTGATTTTGAGGTCGTCCACAGCCGCAGAATGAAATCATCAGTTGTTTGTTAAACTCTTAAGATGAAATTTTCTGACATCACAGACTGCAGGTTTCTGCCTGTCTCAGCACAATGAAACAGACACACCTTGTAAATTAAGTTCTGGTATCTGACATATAAATCAGATTATATGTTTTCTGGGTCATGATAAAAATCCTGCAGATCCTTTGGACCATCATAAAGTAGTCATGGGTTCCTGTAAATGTGTTTTATTGATCTGTATAATCATCCAGTGTTTTATTACCAACTTCTGAACTCTCCTGCTGTTTGTTCTCTAAAGACTTATCCTGAATATAAAAAGTGTTGCTGCTCAAGTTTAAATGTCCTGTTTCAACAAAATTTGCTTTTCTCAGCTGAGAGGACTTTATATTATTGCCTATGAACAGATATCATTTGATAACAATTTATTCACAGTTAATGAATAGAGCCCCCAAAAGGAACTTCATGTGGAGAGGTGTTCAAGAACGTGGCTGGAGTATAGTTCTGAGAAGTCGTCGACTTGTGTGAAACTTTGCAACCAGGAATGTGTAGCAACTCTGCCTGGTTTGGCAGTGAAGAGCAGATCTTGTGGATATGCATGGTGGGCTAGCCTCAGATTTATGTAGGTTTGAATTGTTTGAGGGCTTGAATAAGAATTAATGTGAAGAGAAATATGGGGCAAGAAAAGCCAAGCTGGTCAGTTTGCTTGCTTAATGTGAAATACGAGGGTGTCTGGGGAAGAATGAAGAATGAATGGGAGTATCAGACATTGTAGCATGCCGTAGAACATCTGTGAGATAGGGATTCTACAACTCTGTCAAGGTATGGAGGCAGGCAGCCTGGTGTGGTGGGCCATGATGATAAAGTCAGGGACGAGGATTTCAGCATTTGAGGTGGGGTTCAGCCTTACTGACCTTTGGGTAACATGCCGAAGTGTGGAGCGAGGCAGGGTATGGTGTCCTTGAGGATTTCTTGTTTATAATGTGGTGCCATGGACCATACTTGTTGGGGTTCTGTGGGCTGCTGCTCCTAACATGGGCACCACTGAAGAAGAGATACTGTATGTGGGTATTGACAAGCATGATGCAGAGAAGAGAGAAGTGTGACTGAGACTGAGAATGAACTCTGCTTGTAAAATAAAGTGTTACATCTTAGATTTTTTTCTATTCTTACTCTGTTCACTAAATTTTATTTTTTAATTATAAAATTTAATTTATATACACTGAACAAAAATATAAATGCAACACTTGTTTTTATCCCATTTTTCATGAGTTCAAATAAAAGATCTTTTTCTATACACACCAAGACATATTTCTCTCAAAGTTTCAAGTATCTGCTTTGTTGTTGGACTAAAATATGGAAAATGTGTTTCTGATACAAACTATAATAATAATATAATAATCTCCATGAATCTGATCTAACAGTGGAAGTAACAATTATACAATTACAAAATTATATTAATATAATTATCAAAACTATATAACTTTGTGTGAGGGTTTCTATTTCATGCATTTTTCTACAAATCATCATAGTTAATTTAATATTTGTTCACTAATAATTCATGTAAAATGTGACACAGGCTTCATGTGTGAATATTTTGGAGAAACAAAGAAAAGTCACATTTAATGAGATCATGAAAATGATAATTAGTTTTTTGTCATCTTACTTGTTTCAGAGCTTCACAGGTTTTGTTGATAAAATATTCTCATCTGACTCTCAACATTGAGCTTCATCTTTTATTATATTGGTAGAAGAAGAGGAGGAACGGACCCTCCATGGCGTGATTCAGACTGTAGTGTTAGGAAGTATAATCCCACTACAAGTGAAAGTGAAAATGTTCTCTGTTAATCACTGGGAGTCTAACAGAGTCTAATGAGGGAAACACAGATTTGATATTAACACAAACAACACTGATCAATGGTGGTAAGCTCTTTTTTAGAAAAACATACTTTTCCTGACATGTAGACAGGGATGATAAAGTATTACTGATAATAAAACAGACACACTTTTTTGAACAAGTTTTACTTTCTAAGAAACATCTGATGATATTTATTCTTCAGGTCATAACAAAAGCTCCCCACAAACCTTTGAACTGTCATAAAGTATTTTTGAGTTCCTGTAAATCAGCTGATTCACTTCCACCGAGTGAGTGTGGCACACAGCATGTTCAGCTGACATGTTCACCTCTACAGACTGCAGCCATGAACACCCAGAGACACATTACCTGCTGTTTTCAGTCAAACAGGATAATCTGTGGACGAATCACAAAAAGTGCTACATGACATCACTTCCTCTTCTGTTCACTTTCTTTCAAAACACCAAGCTCATGACCTGTGCTGGGTCCAAATTTTACTGAATTGTAATTTTTTTACTACTGCAGGAGGTTTAGATATCAATATGTCCAATACCTGAGTTGATCTGAATGGATCCAAGCGTATATGTTATCAGCTCTGATCATGTGATCATGTTGGGAAATAGATGTCAGTTTGTTGTTGGAGCAGCTGATAAGAAAGTTTCAGATGGAGCATTTAGTTTGTAGGTTAGAACCTTTATTTTATATGTTCAACATATAACTGCAGCTACAGGATCTGCTGACAGATAGAAAGTCCTTTAAAGACGTCACAGTGTTTTAAACAGATTTACTGGTGAGGAGTCACTGCAGTGATGGAGGCTTGTTTGCTGCCATCTACTGATCTTTCTGATCTCTTATGTTTTGCAGTTTAATTTAATTTTAATAGATTTTTTTAACCTTATGTAAAGAACTTTGAATTTCCTCTGCATTTGAAAGGTATTATACAAATAAAGTGGCCTTACCTTATTACTGTTAAGAGTAAACATGTGTTACAAACTGCCATTTAAACATCAATGTATTATTATATGAACTAATAATAATTAAAATGATTACAATTTAAATTATTACAAATATTAGTTCAGTATTATACTGTTTACACACTGGTATAGATACATTTATATGTGTGTGCGGGCTGCATGAGTCAAACTGTTTTATGAGCAGTTACTTTAAAGTTGTTTTTTCAGAATTAAATTTTCATCCTGTTTGACTCCATTTTTTTCTACTCATTTGATTTTTGGTTTTGGTTTCTAAATTTCTGTGACCTCTGACCTTTTAGAAACAGTAACTCTTACTCACAACAATAACTGTGCAGGAAAGAAATACCATCACAGAGTGAATCCCCAACAAGAACGCTAATATGGATATACATTATGTTTGCATATACATCTATAGTGTACATGCTGTTGTATATAACAAAGTCTGAACATTGGTGAATATTTAAACCCAGATGAGTTTACCCTCCCAGATGATCCAGTTTAGGAAGTGAAGCTGAAACTTCTAGTTAATGAAATAGTACTGAAATTAAACCCCTGGAGGTCCCATTTTGAGAAGTACAATATGAACAAATAACACACTAATAATACAGCACAATTAGTGCCAGCTCTATTCTTGGTGGTGATCTGAAAATGGTCTGTAATCATCTGAGGGGTTCTGGCAATCTGCCATAAAACTACTTTTCTTAATTTTTTTCATTAAATCAGTCAAGTACAAATTCAGATCAAACACCAGAGATCAAAGTCCAGGAGAGGCCATGTGATAAATCAGCACACTGAATAATATTACACTACAAACAGCATATACATGAATGTGTGTAAGAAAGGCCAGGAAGATGGAGACAGGATATATATCATCATGACATGAGATTAGTTTTAGTAAATTACTGAGTCATAAACATAAAGTATATATTTGTGAAATGTGTCATAGAGAGTATGATGTTGATTTGTTCAAATGATCAACAGCAGTACTCTTTGTGTCATGAATGTTTCCACCACTAGCTTTAAATCTATTTATATGTGTGTGACATCATCTCAGTGTAATGATCTGAGTGGTTTGGGCCAGATAGAGATAACACACATGTGCAGTGGGCTGGAAAACACATAAGGAGAACAAGTAGAGAGGACAACATTTTGGTGAATGTACTGGGTAGGACGTTTTCATCTTTGGGTGCCATGTTTGAGTCCACTGTCCTGTCCTAAAAACACCACATTTTCCTCAGCCTCCTTTTATGAGAGCTCCTCTTGGCGTATATCCTCCAGCACCTCATGCCAGCTATCTTCTCACAGAGCTCTCTGTACAAGGAAATGAACATAGAAGCATCTTAGTCATAATGTCCATGTTACTGATTGTTTTTACATGTTACCAGATGCTATTTTTCAACACACTATTTACAATAAACAGTTAAAAGTCATTCAAAGGTATGAAACATTGCATGTGTCACTACAGAACTGAGACTCACTTGATTTCATCCAGTTCTCTGTTCATCTCTTCAGAGGCAGTTTGTATGGCCGTAGCCATCTCTCTCAGACTCTGACTGGCTTCTGTCTCACAGTTCTCCAGATTGTGACAGTCATCAATTAGCTCAGGAACAGAAAACAGAAGTCCGACTACTCCTCCACCAACCTGAAAATAAACACTTTATAGTTAATAACAAGAATAAGAATAGCTGGATTTACTGGATTCTGAATTAACTCTTTTTTGACTATATATTGAATTACTTTGTTCCATGTCTAAGTTGGTATTAATGAATTGAATTGATTGAAATATGAATATGTCATTGAACATTGTGATCAGTGGAATTGGGAATACTTTTCTTTCCTCTAGATGATGTATTCCTGATCAGATTCAGTTTGTCCATGCTCTATTTCTGTCATTTTGCTTTCTTGGTCTTTCTTGTACATACAACATCAATTTCCTGTCTGTCTGTCCTGCAGAGAGATTCCTCCTCTGCTTCTCTTCCTGAGCTTTCTAACATTTTCCCCTGTTAAAGGTTTTTTTGGGAGTTATTCCTTATTTGAATTGTGGGTCAAAGGACAGAGGATGTTAGTAAAATTGACTTGAATGCTGCAGGTCAAAAACTATTCCTAAGCTCCACTCTTTGATACTTACACGTCTAACTGCTTTCTTTGAAGCTGCTAGTCCCATAGAGCTGACCACTTTGGTGACTCCTTTTCTCATCATTTTTCTCTGTATTTTTTGTGTTCCTGCTTTGGCAATTTCTTTTATGGTCAGCTCTGTAACAAACTCTGAAAGCAATGGCAACTCCAGTGCAGACTTGTTCAGAAGACCGAAATCTTCATCTTTCTCAAACATCTTCTTTACAGATAAATCAGAAACCACTGTGAGCACATTGATCTTATCATTTAACTTCAGTCCGTTTCGTTTGGCTATCTTTCTCAGGATCTGATCCACAACATAATCTTCAGGACGAACATCACTGCAGGACTTCTCTGCTTGCTTCACCAGTGATCCAATGAGTTCCTGGATTTCTTTTTCAAGATTCTGGATCTTCTCTGATATCTGCTTTGCGTCTGTCATGGCAGAACTTGATTTGATAGCATCAACAACATCTGAGGTTATATTGGTAGCGAAGCCAAGCCCTGATGCTACCGTACCTGCTGTAGCTAGGAAAGGTATCGCTGCTCCTCCAGTGCAGATTGCTGTTAAACCTGCCACTGTCAGTGCAGTTGCACCACCTACAGACAAAGAACTCCCAACAACTTTACTGACATTTATGTTCTTCTTGTACTCCTCCAGCTCACTGGCCAGGTTGTTCAAATTTTCTGCACTTTCCTTCTGTAGATCCACAAAGGAGTAGATCTTATCAATGAGTTGATCTGCATTATCCATGATGAGCTCACACTGAGAGGTCAGCAGTCTACAGGAACGACAGAAAAAAGGTTATTTAAGGATTATGAGGTCAGGAGAAAGTCAGTCTTGGAATCATTAAGTTATTTAATGAATTTTGGGACTTTATGACAGGATATGACTGTATTGATCCCCACTGGGTGACATTAGGTGTTACTGATAGTGCTGGCCAAAAATGAACCACCAATTCTAAAGTGCAGATTCTTTTGCATGTTTGATACGTATCAGGTCTGTACTAATACTCGCACTCTGAATCCGACACTAACAGAAACCCTCATCTTCTCCAGCCTACTCAGCTTTATATGTCACCAGACCAGCTGCCAGTGTTAAAAATGGCAGCAGTACAACCTTAAAATCAAGATTCCAGATAATTTCTCACATATATATGATTCAGTAGATTTTTCTTTTTTTATTGAAAAAAATAAAGTAAAGTAAAGTAAAGAATTACTTCTTGGCTTGATAAGTTATCAGCTTTGTAAAGCATAGAGTGTAATAATTTAGTAGGAAAATGAACCCAAATGATACTCAAACATCCTGTTAATATGTCCTGCACTCTGAGAGCTGTGCAACATCCAGCACTGGAGAACCATGAACACCTGATATATTTAGAAGACAACACAATCACTCAAACGTCTCTTCACTAGTTATGGCAGCAGTAGAAACGGATATGAAAACATAGAGCAAAAATGTATAATTACACCATAAATCAAAAAAGAAAAATGATAAGGAGAGAACTTATAAGTAGAGGAGAGTCAACAGTAGTCTTCTGGTGCATTTTGTACATTTCTCCTGCAGTCTTGGATCATGTAGCTTTTCACTACACATTGTACTCATATAATGACGATAAGACAAAGAATACGTCCAAACTGAGATAAGAAAGAAATGCACATATTTGTTCAATAATATAACTAATAACTGCAGTATTTTCCCCCTTGAGATGCATTATCTCACTTTCAAAGGGCTCCTCAGACACAAAACATGAAAGTTAACAAATGTTTAAACAAAAAAATGAAAAATAAATACATAATAATAATGATAATAGATTAAAAAATACAATGACACTAAACAATCAACAAGGACACATAAAGGCTCTCCCACCATCCCAGACCACACCCACGACATTATGTCAAAGTACAGAGTCTATTGATAAATTAAAAATGAAGTCTGTTACACACCCATAATGAACACTGGCTGTTTGTTTTTTAACCTTTAACACAATCTTTCTAACTTTATCAAAACATTAACTACACTGTAATTTTCATGAGCAGATTGAAAATATTAAGCATTAGCATTCAGTGTTCAAAAATATATTTAATTATTGATTTCCTGTAAGCCTGTTTGATTTTAATATTTAAAAGTTATATCAGTGACTCTGCTGGATGTTTTAGGTTCACAGTAAAGAGATGCTCTTACCTGAAATTGATGTTGCAGAGCACTTATTCCTAACTGATCATCAGGGTTCAGGTTTCTTTGTGTGCAGATGGGACGAGGAGGAGGCTGTTGCTGTCTGCATCGCTTTGTTTTATTGGCTGCTTCAAAATCAGATGTTTTCAAAAGTGAAAGAAAAACTGTTGTGATGTAAATCCTTCACATCATCAAACACTTTCACACTCATCCTGTTTATTTAACCTGTCTATCTTTTCATTTGAAGCAGATAAAGTCTCTTTGAAGGTGTTTAATCATTTTCCAAAATAACTGGCCAACAGTATGGAGGCCTAAAAGGGACATTGGAAATTAATAAATAAGTGTATATGCGTAATAATAAGTGTATACACCTGTAAGTGTATAAGTATATAAATCTTATGAACTGTATAATTACTAGCTTGGTGACGATTCACTTGTTAGAAATACAAACCTCAGTGTTATTAAAAATTTATTTCAATTTCCTATGAATGTAATTTCCAAACATTTCTGAACATTTTTATCAATCAAACAAAGTTTTAGTGCCTCAAAGAGTAAAAAACTGTTCTGGCCCAAAAGGTAAATTAATAAACACATGTATAAAATGATTTATAGTTGATTGATTTTCATTTATTTCCTCTTTTTCTTAAAAAGAAATTCATCATACATCAATGCCCACATGTTGATGTAAATGACTGAAAGGTCAGGTTTTGATAAATCAACCGCATGTTTAAATCTAAATGGTCATTTTCTCATCTGACAAAATATCTGAATTTACATTAGAGACAAAATAACAGGTTGGACATAAATTATACCAGCTAGAGTCTTCTGGGAAGGTATCCTAACTTCATGACTAAAACTTTAAAACAACCTGAAAACTAAAACTGGAACTGAAATCTGAGATTAGAAATAAAATCAAAGTAAAAAAGCTTTTTCACTGAATTTAAGTTTCATTCTTTCTGTTTGTTCAACGTGTGGAAGACGTCTAACCAGACTTTAACTCTCCTTGAACATATCTGGAGAACACGTCATTCCAGTGTCATTGATGGTGCAGGCATACTGCTGCTTCAGATACTCCTGGTCAGACTTCTCTCCAACAGAACTGGCACTCAGACAGGCAGTGAGATGGACGGTGGCTTTAAACCTGGAGGAGAGGAGCACCAGAGACAGAGCCAAAGTGACGATGAAGAACGGGACACTTTCTAAAGAACTGCTCTCTGCTGGGAGGATGAACGGGATGAAGATGCGGTTTCTTCCTGGTGGACCGTATTGTTTTTTGAGTGACTCAAATCTTTTCAGTGTACCGTCCTTTGGTGGTTTCATAGGGCTGAGTATGATGTTGGGAATCTTCTGGTTTCCAGCTTTCTTCATTGAGTTCCAGTAGTCCGGCAGTTTGGTGGGTTGATGCTTTTCATCAGGACTTTGACAGTTTTTTTTGTCAGCACAGTAAAACACTCTGTGTTGAGGTTTCATGCGTCCTGTAGCGACACCGTATGTTACATCAGCAGTGATGGCACAGTTCCAGGGAGAATACAGGATCACGTCTGTGATGGAGGGCAGAGGCCGCAGACAGCTGGCCGGGATCATGGAGTCTCTGATCAGTCCATGTGCATTAAATGTGATGTGAACATTGTTACTGTGATCCTTCTTTTCTTCCTCATCAATGTGTTTCTTCAGGAAATGAAACATGTCCACCAGCTGGGAGAAAGCCTCAGTCTCTGAGTTTTCTCTCAGCCATCTCCGAACAGCTTCATCCTTACAGTTTTCTATCGCAAATTCAATCAGTGTCTTCCTCTGAAACACCTTTCTGTAGGAGGAATTGGAAAAAAATGTTGAAAAATTTGTATCAATTCTAAAACTAAATTAATGTTCAGATAATTCTGTTTAGTTGAGTAGAAGAATATGTGAATATGGGCAGAAAACTTAAACATGTTTCAGATTTTCAGCAAAAAAAAAAAACAATGAGATCTATTTCTTTTACTTGATGTCATCAAATTGTTTCCTCAGTGTCCGGGTCATCTTTAAGATTGCATCAGCTGTGTCTCTCAGTGATTCGCTCGCTTCAGTCACATGATTCTTCTTGATCAGGTCTGTCCAGTTATTAATCGCCTCTGGAAGTGCAAACGCCATTCCAACAGCTCCTCCCACAGCCTGATGATCAATGGAAAGAGATCAATACATTCATTTTTAGTATTATCAGAAGAGGCAAATGCACATAACATTCACCAAAAATGTAATAAATACAACATTAAGTCAATAATTATCAATCCACAACATTTGACACATTATTATACAAGAATAATAATGTGTGATTGTCTGTGTCATGTGTTTATAGTTACAGAATCTTACCATCAGGCCACCTCCTTTAAGAAAAGATTTAAATCCAGTCGATGACACTTTTTTGATGAGTTGTTCAGCTCCTTTAGCAATCAAAAGTTTAGATGTTTTCCCTGTACCTTGAAATGAGAAAAATGCTAAAATACCAGTGAATGCAATCATGAGTTCAGGCTTGAAGGAGCTTTGGTTGAGCCTCCTGTTTATCGGACCATCAAAGAAAACCCTTGGGTCACCATCTCTAGAAACACTGATGTTGATCGGTAGGTTCAGTCCACTTCTTCTCGCCATGGCTCTCAGAATTTCAGTCATGACATGTTGGTCCAGTTCATCTGGATCTGCAAAGGAGCTCACTTCCTCCTTCTCTGCCTTCAGTTTCTGGAACAGTCGCTGGATTGTTTCTCCAATCTCATCACTCTTCTTTTCTATCTTCTGCGCCTCTTTCATGGTGTCGCTGGACTTGAGGTGCTCAATGAGTTTAGTAGTCAGAGAGACAGTGACACCGACACCAGAAGACAATCCTCCTAACAAACCTAAAAATGGAGCAGCAGCTCCGGCAGTGAAAAAAGCGGCTACACCAGCCCCGATCAGACATGCAGCTCCCAACACTGACACTGTACTGCCAACACATTCACCAGCATTACATATCTTCCTGAGTGACTCCAGCTCTCCGGCCAGTTTCTTCAGCTGCTCTGCACAGCGCTCCCTCTGCTCAATCCAGGAGAAAATCTTGTCTAGTAGCTGGTCAGCGGTAGCCATGATGGACGTCCTCCAATCAGAGAGCAGAAAACCTCAGCAGTGGGATCAACAGAAGGCTGAAAGAAGAAAGTCAGAGGATGCATTAGAGCAGTGGTTCCAAACCTTTTACCTTCAGAGATCCCTATTTTACCTTTAAACTAACGACCCCTGAGGAACTGACGCAGCTTTCAGTTTATATTCAGTTCATGACAACACACGCTTTGGTGACCTCTAGTTGGTGTCCAGACCCCTAGGTCAGGAACCAGCAGAGTAGAGGACAACCATACATCTTCATGACAACTGAACAATATCTAGTGATGAAAACCAGGAAACATAGCTAAAAGCTCTGAAGTGGACTTTGAACTATATTTTTTATGTGTGTGGTAACTCCTGTTTCTTCCCTTTTAAGAAACTGTATTGAGGGGTCCCATATTTCCTTAAATGAATCTTGTATAAATGTAATTTTTTCTATTTTTCTAATAGTCCCATATACCTCAGAAATTCTTTATCATCTTGCATTTCAATAATAAATGAAAAGTGTTTCTGGAATTACATTTAGTATCTGACTAATGTCAAATTTGTGAACTTTGATGAGGGTAACATACGCACACATCCATCATTTATATTGAATTAACTCAAGGTGAGTATTAATTGAGCATGTCTGTGTTTGCTCACATAGGCGTGGGATCACTTAAACTGCCATATGACCCTTTTAGATTACATTTTAGGAGTTACAAAAGCTAAACTTCATAATCCACATTTAGTCTGTTTTCTACTGTTCTACTCTACTCTGTTGTTTCTACATTTTGCTGCAGCACATACAGCTGATTTTGATGTTTTTAAAGGTGAAATCATGTTTGGGAAATGATCTGCTGAGTGACAATAAACTTTATTTTAAAGTTATTTTAACAGTCCTGCAGTGAAATTTGCAACAGCTTTTGGTCTGGCTCAAAATATCCACCATTGTTGCCATTTGGTGTGTTATGGAATTGCTGCTAAAACACTGGACACAAACACAGAAATAAAAGCACAGACGCTTATTGATCCGAAGATTAATGGAATTATTACTGATCAATGAGGAGACAGAACTCATACAAAGCGAATCATTCCCCAGTCTCACTATAAAAAGTTAAACTAACCCTTTTAGAGTCTTCAAAGACAAGGCAATGGTCACTGATTGATTGAATCTATTAAATCTAATTTATTTTTGTCTTCTTACCTGCTTTGGAGCACCACAGGTTAGTTCTCTCAAAATAATAATGTATGACTTAACATTCAGCTTTTATGTGCTGGAAGAAGAAGAGGAGGAGGTAACAAAAGAATCCTGTTTTCTTATTGACTCATCAGGTGTTACACAGGTAAAGCACCTACAGGACAAGTGAAAGAGAAACTGCTGCTGGTACTCTGGGAATCCTGGGACTTCCCAAAACACATCAGCTGCATCTCATCAGGGAGATTTTTAAACAGATCTGATCTGACCTTTTGATTGTTTTTTGTTTTATGTCTTAGTTTTGCTTTTCTGCTGTTGCTGTCAAAGCACTTAGTAAACTTTGTTTTTAAAAGGTGCTATATAAATAAAGATTATTATTATTATTATTATACAAAAACTAACTTTATAGTATTTAACACTCAAATCAATAAATATCTGTGTGATTCCAGCACACTTTCATTTGAATGAGAGGAAATATTTCTTATTCCTTTAACTTTTTAACAAGATAAAGTCTTATTGAAAGTAAAAACCTGTCTCTGTTCACCATCTGTTCTGCTAACATTAGCTAATTAACAGTAAACGCAAAGTACAGATACAGATATTGCAGATATTTGGGAACCAAAGTATTGTACAAAGTGACATTTTGACCAGATTGTGGCACCAGAAGGCAGATTAACATTATTATAATTCATCCTGAAGGGAACATGAATGTGTGAAACTAATAATCCATCCAACAGTTGTTGAGATATTTCAGTCTGAAAGTGTTGACATGCAGACACACACAGAGTCTGATCACTGTAAGAATCTGTCACACAGAGATGGATTATTCAGTTAAACACACAGCATTTGATTAAAAACATAAACACTGATCAAATACTCAAAAACTGACTTGATTTACAAGATGAAGCTACTTGAACATCTTTAGAGACAACACATCAACACTTCAACTCTTTCTCCTAAGAGAGACACTTTTGTGCTAACTGATAATAAAACAAACATGACTTGTTGAACAAGTTTTACTTTCTGAAACCATCTGATAATATTTGTTCTTCAGGTTAAAAATCCCCTGCAGATCTTTGTTGTTATAAAGTATTTGTGAAGCACCTGATTCACTGAGCAGCAAACAGCATGTTCAGCAGCTCACAAATGTCTTTTCAGTAACAAGTCACTGGTTGAAAGCACAAATAAAGAAGCTGGATTTTACTTTTTAAACACTTTCACACAGATTCTGTAAAGAAATATTTCTGGGAGATCCAATAGATGAATCCTCTGTCTGATTCCTGAAATGAAGACATTTCCATTGAACCAGAGATGTTTGCGATCAGATGAAGGTCGTCTATGTCAATGTAGATGTTCTTCAGTCTAAAAAACAAAATGAACGAAGCTTCAGTCGCTCATTAAAGCAGCAGGAATTACTTTCAATCATCAAACTCCTGATTTCTGTCACTGAAACCAGAATATAAATATTTCTCTAGGTTTGGAAATTGTTTGAAGCAATAGGGATAATGTAAGTACACAACTCAACAACATATATAACATAGGTCTAGTTGTTTTTACACATTTTAATGCAGAATAATTACATATTATACCTTTAACTGATGACCTGCTGATTAAAATAATGTTTATTTCTATGATGTATTGTTGATATTGTTGGAATTTGTTGTGAACTTTACTTTTTGATTGTTTCATTGATTTTGAGTTTAAATTGTCTCTACAAATGATACACAGTCAGTTTACCAGAATATGACAAATATATGCAATGATTTCAATAAACATTATTGATATTTAACATCATGTACTTCACAGACGTTTGCAGAGAGAAATAAATAATAAATATAACTCTTATGTTTCTTCATACTGTGTTTCATAATGACTTCATCACTGCTGAGCTGCTTCATCGTCTCTGAGTGTCGTCTGCTGCTCAAACAGCAGATGGCAGCAGAGGTCAGATTCACACAGACTGACTGACATGTGTGAGTCTGACATTTACTCTGAAAAACTGCTTCCTGAGAAAAACTCAACATTTCTGCTAAAAGACAAACACACCTCCAAAAATCACAAACACTCCTTCATCCCTGACATCATATCAACATATATTACACTACAAACAGTATATATATATAAATATTTCTTGTGATTGCAGTGACAGAAATCAGATGTTTGATGGTTGAAAGTAATTCCTGCTGGTTTAAAGCAACACAAACACTTTGACATCCAGACTGAAGCTGCGTTCATGTTTCAGACTGAAGAACAAAGTGAACAGAAGAGGAAACAGCAGCTTAATGTCTCTGGATGATCACGGCTGCAGTCTGTAGAGGTGAACATGCCAGATCAACCTGCTGTGTGCAACGCCCAGTGAATCAGCTGATTTACAGGAACTCACAAATACTTTATAACAATACAAAAGTCTGTGAGGATTTTAATTATAACCTGAAGAACAACTTGTTCAACAAGGTGTGTCTGTTTTTTTTATCAGTAAGACTTCCTCATTACTGTCAACACATGAGAGTCTCTCAGGTGAGTTTTCATCAGTCGTCTGTTCAAACACTAAAAAATGACTTTATGTTAATGTCTCTGTAACAGCTGGTTCAGCTTTCCTACTGAACAAAGGTCATGACATCATCACTGCCAGGATTAAACTGAGCACATAATAAATAAACATTTTCATACATGAGACATGAACATATAAAAATGACAAAGTTTGCATCACATTACAATCATTTAACTTTTGTTGTTTATATGTGCACGTGTGTATGGTCCCTAATTCATGGCAATGTATGTATATATATATTTATGGGTGTTCATGTTCATGGATGTTCATCATGTCACATAAATGATTTGCAGACAATAAAAAATAAAATGTTCTGAGCCTTTGATTAACAAAAGGTTGATTTATTTTAATAGATGGTGTCATGTGAAGAGTAAAATTAGTCACTAACTCCAAATGTAATGATAGAATGTAGATTTAATTTAAAATGTAATCTTTAAATTATTATTATCATCATTATTGATTAGAACTATGTCAATGCTCTACTCTTCATGGTGTGTGATGGGTTTATAGATGCTCTTTATTTTGGTAGGGAATATGGAATGGGAGTATCAGTTTCCACAATGTTAATAATATTAATTAATGCCACTCAACTAAAATAACATCACTATATGTCACACTAACTACACTAACTTTTTCCATTTTTCAGCTCTTGATTTTCAAAGTTAACAATGAAAAGCAGCCTGACCGGGTGATCTGTGATCGCTGCTCAGACACGACATTTAATGAAACAACTCAGTTACTGTGAGTGAAAATCCTTCTCAAAGTGAACTTGGGTTCTTTTTAAAGAGGAACCAAAGTCTCTCTGACAGCTGAGCTGACATTTAAACAGAGAGGTGCAGCAAACAGGAAATCTCAAACAAAGTGGTAAAACTGGCTGAGCAGGAACACAGAATCACATTCATCAGAAAAATACACACATGACTGTCAGTGAAGTGCAGTAAAGTCACAGCAGTAAACATCCTGACTGCCTCTCCTCACACTGTCAGTGATACTCTGGATGATCCAGTTCAGCTGTAGTTATACAAACCTTCTTCAGTAGCCACAGAAACTGAGACATCATTCTAGAGACACGTAGAGATGCTGACTTTGTTTAAATATGGTCTTTTTTCAAGCACTGCAAAGGAAATATCGTCCACTTTTATTGTGTCGGGGTGGCGTGAGAAGCAGACTCAGATTAATCAGAGATCAGTATTCAGAGTTTGATATCTCAAAACCTGCCCAACTAAAACCTAAAAGACACTCAGATCATCAGAGGATGAATGTTGAGATATTTTAACTTATTTTTGATTTTGTGAGCAGCTGTGAAGGTCATCCATGTCATATTAGGTATAATCATGGGTGTAGATTTGGGCAAGATCTAAGATCTTTGGGCAAGAGGTAAGATCTTAAGCCCGAGCCCGAGCCCGACCAGGCCCGAAAATGTCAATTATTAACTTTGGGTCAGGTCGGGGTTTTTTTTTTAATAAATATATATTTATATATTATGTATTGCATACTAAAACGATGTATGGATATTAAACTAAAGGAATACTTGTTATAAAATAAATAATTTGGATAAAACAGAAAAGGCGCTGTATGGTAAGAGGACGAGACCCGAGACTGAACTCCCGCACAATACGCACTTTACACCGAGATGACCACCCTGGACCACCTACCTCAGCAGGTCTGACTTCTGCAAACAGCAGCTGCTCCAGAAACATGTTGAATGGATTCATCCGTGCACGCATTCTCCAGCGGATGCTGCTGATGAGCGATGAGCTCGGCAGCCTGAGCAGAAAAATGACACTTTATGCAATGTTACTACAGCATAACCGACCTTATTACTACCATCCACATCCACAAACATCACAATATCTGCATCAGGTAAAGAGGTGTCAGTCAAATCAGCTCCAGGCAGGGTCAATACGTCTCTTATTGTCACACAGTCATGGGGAGGATTTAATGCAGTACAGCTCTAAATTGTTAAGTCAGGCTGACCCAACAACGTGGCCATGCAAGATAAATGCTTGCTGGTGACGTGTGAATGTTTTTGCTCCAGCAAAAGAAAAGAGACTTCATGAGGCACTCTAAGAGTCAGAGGCCTAAGCAGTACTGACACTGCTGAGGTCTTACTGCCACAGCTGCAGACATCCAGGCAGAACTCTGCTCACTGGGTCTAGTCTGGATGAATAGAAAGCAACAGGTCTTCATTTATCCCCATATTTTTGTAATACCACAAAAATGTCATAAATCTATTTTTACAGTCCACTGTCTGTATGAAGTTCTTTTTCATGTTTGGCAGAGCAAACATGGATGAAGAAGCCCCCCCAGTCTGCTTTCAAGCAAGCAAATATATATTAAATGAAGTAAACATTTCACAGATCCTTTGTGACCACTGTTATTTACATTAGCAATAGAACCTTTGGCTGTAGCAGTGAGATCACATGCAGGAATATCAGGCATAAGAATTGGTAGGAGAGACCACCTTATTTCTTTATTTGCAGATGACATCATATTTTTTGACAGATTTACAGAGTAGTATTCTAAATCTGGCAGGATTATATTTTTTTCTTTCTTGCTTTGATTTTAATTTGGTAAACCTATATTGATAGTGTGCAAGTTTGTGTGTGTGTGTGTGTGTGCAAGTGTTGTTGGTTCTGTGTGATGTGTTATTGTGTAATTGTTCTGTAATACTAATAAAAACCAATAAATATATTTAAAAAAAAAAAAAAAAAACATTTCACAGAGTCAGGATCTTTATCTGTGTGCAGGTTTGCATATGAAAGAGAAAGCAGAGATAGAGAACAAGTGTACATACACAACTATTTTGGCCATCTGACAAAAGTTCAAACCAAACCTCCTCTCCTGATCAAGCCAGATGTCTGGATCTAACAATCCCATCATACAGGTTTAATCACATAACAAAAAAATAAATAAAAGAAACATTCATGTCCTGACAAAGACATGATAAGAATTTGTGTGAGCATCACCTCAGTGCTGAGGGAGTGGACAGCCAGGACAAGGATATAAAGAGCAACAGAGGAGACTCCACCTCACACTGACACAGAGAAGAAGAGACTGATGAAGAGCTGAACATCATCAGAGAAACCTCCACGTCACGTATCTCCTCCAGAGGTAAGAAGACCTGCACACTCTTCTGTTGAAGTCTGAGATTCATTAGTTGATGTGGGCTTCTCCCTAAACTCAGTTTTCTCTTCGTTCCCAGGAATCATTTGATTAAATGATCTGTAGCTGCTGGTTCTGCCTGCAACCATCTGAAGTTAGAGTGAAACTACAGATCTGAGAGTTTAGATCATTGCTGCAGCGGTTTCAGTTGTTGAACAGTCACTGATCATTGAGAGCTTTAATTTAGGTTCAGAGCAGTGCTGTTGTTCCATGTCATGTTGTTTCCTGTTGTACTGCATCATGCTGTCATGTTGCTTTGTGCTGTTTGTTCACATATGAGGCATTTCAATGAAGAGTTTTATAATCTACCTCCTGACTTCTGTTCATCTTTCAGCTTCCTGTTGATCACACTGTGTTGTTGCAGCAGACTGAAGTTTCTGTTCAGAGGATCAGCAGGACTCAGAGACCTCCATCATGGCCACCGCTGACATCACGTAAGATCATTTTTTTCTTCTGAAATATAATAAAATTATTCTCCAGCTTAAATCTCAGCTGCTGCAGTTTGTAGTTTGCAGCTGTGTTACGTTCAGATTGGTGTCAGTATTAGAATGAATGTATTCACTGTGTTTATGTGTAAAAAGTATCAAAACATTGGAAAGAAGTTCATACTTTCACTACATTATGGATAAACATCAGACTGTATTCAACCATTATAGTTGAGGATGTGACTGTTTGGAACATAATGATGATCCAGGTGGACAGAAGTTTATTGGTTTATGCTGCAGAAGTGATTTAATAACAAAAACAGACTTAAGAGAGCAGAGGCAGTAACACCAGCTCCTGTGAGATGGTGGACTTTAAAATATTTTCCACCCTTAACATCCTATAAAGCAGCACCTTAAAGCCACCATTTGTCACCTAACTAACACCTACACAACACATAGCAACCACTTAGCAACCACCAATCACAGGAGTGGTTCCCAACTGGAGGGTCACATAGCAACACCCTCACAACCATCCAGAAAGCCTCAGCAGCTGCAGAGCAACATAACAGAAACCACACAGTACCCAGTAAACTGTACAAATGACCCACAAACATTCCTGCAAAATGCCAACAAGCAACAAGTCCAGGAAATACAGTCCTGTTCAAAAGTTTTAGACACTAAAATGGCTGGATGTTTAGACTTGTTGTCCTGCTGCAGATGATCAGATGTCTCCTTGATTTCATGCATTATGGAGAATAATCTAAACATCTCAAGGGTCTAAAACTTTCAATAAAACATTCTGACATTAAATTATTACGTCATGATGATTTGAAGGTAAATCTCATTACAGTGAAAAAACTTTAGTGCAGCTGATGTTGAAGTCTTGCTAACAATACTTTCACCATTGTTATTCACAGGATGATGTTTGAGATGGCCGAATATCCACCAAAGCAGGTGAAACGCTTGAAAGAGGAGAGGCATCATAAGAACAAACAGGAAGATAAAGCCCTAAACATGGCGTTGCTCAATGTTCATTCGATGAATGGAAAAAAAGAAAAAATCAAAAAGCTCATAACAGAAAACAAACTGGACGTCTTTCTCTCAACTGAGACGTGGCTAAAAAAGGACACTGCAGACAGAGTCCTCAGTGAAGCTTCACCGGAAAATTTCAGTTTCTGTCATCAGGTGAGGGAAAGTCAAGGGGTAGCGATTCTGTGTTCACAGGCGTTACAGGGTGAACAACATCAACAACATGAACAAATAAAAAAAATCAAAACCTTTGAATATGTTGACACAGTTCTGCACCATGATAAGAGGAACCAACCTGTCCTGCTCATCAATGTGTATCGCCTACTTCAGCCCACTAACTTGAAAAAGTTCCTGGAAGAGTTTCAAAAGCTGTTGGATGAAGTTTTTAAACATTACAACAGCATCCTCATTACTGGTGACTTCAATATCCATGTTGATAATAAAACAAAGCGCTCAACTACTCAGTTTCTACAGCTTTTGAAAAGGAATGGTCTTGATCAGCATGTTAAGAAGCCGACACACCAGAACGGTCACACTCTGGATCTGGTCATCACCAGGAATGTTGAAATCTCTGGTCTCACTGTCTGGAAAAACATCAAGATATCAGATCATTACGCCGTCACCTTCAGTGCAAGACCGATGACAAAAGATGCAAAGGAGAAAGCTGAAGATGAATCCCTAAAAATGGCGTTGCTCAATATTTGGTTAGTGAATAATCAACCATCCCTCATCTCAGAGTTCATAACACAAAACAAGCTGGACATCTTTCTCGCAACTGAGATCGGAGACGGAGACCTCACAGAAGCTTTACCGCCAAATTTCAGTCTCCATCATTATGTGAGGAAACGTCGAGGGAGGGGTGTAGCGGTTCAGTTCTCGGAAGCTTTATGGGATGAATTATGGGATATTCATTTCAAATTCAGAACCTTTGAATGTGTTGCTGCAGTTCTGCACCATGGTAAGTGTAACCAACCTGTCCTGTCCATCAATGTGTATCGCCCACCAAGTAACTTGAAAAACTTGACCAACTTCCAACCATTCCTGGATGAGTTTCAAAAGCTCTTGGATAAAGTTCCTAAACATTACAACAGCATCCTCATTACTGGTGACTTCAATATCCATGTTGATAATGAAACGATGCCCTCAACTGTTAAGTTTCAACAGCTTTTGAAAAAGAATGGTCTTGTTCAGCATGTTAAGGAGAAGACACACAAGAAGAAACACACTCTGGATCTGGTCATCACCAAGAATGTTAAAATCTCTGGACTCACTGTCAAGAATGACAAGATATCAGATCATTACACCGTGTATTTCACTGCAAAGCCGGTGACAAACATTTTTCAGCAGAATAACTGCTTACCTCTTAGGATGTGCAAGGGATAGTGTCAGAATCCCTCTGACTACTAAACTCACTGAGTGCCTCAAGTCCAGTAAGGCCATGAACATGTCCGTTCACAGATTTTAGGAAAGATTATGGTTCAGATATGTGACTGATGCATTTAACCGGGGACGACAGCTCTGAATGTGGACTGTAAGGTTGTTCAGCTCAACTCTCATGAACTTTAGCATCTTTGGGACCAGCAGGGAAGTGAATGGAATTCTAGGAGGATGTAGGAGATGTGTTTTATTTCTTTCTCTTTTACAGGTTATTCTTCGTTGATTGTTTTAGAACTGACCAGGGGTCTCATTTATAAAACAGTGCGTAGGATCCAGACTAAAAGTGTACGTGCGCACAAAGGACAAAAATGATGTGCGCCAAAAAATAATCAGATTTATAAAACCATGCGTACGCACAAATGCACGTTTACTTCACAATCCACCTGGAAATGTGTGCGTGGATCAGCCTCATATCCCGCCCTCTACACGCCCACATTCAACCATCAATGGTCGATGCAAAAGCATGAATGAATATTGATGAACGTGTGTTTCTTTCGCCACAGCAATCAGTCTCTCTGTCTGTAGATGCCTAGCCAATCAGTGTTGAGAGTCAGAGTATTGATCCTCTCGCTTGTCACTCAAACAGGTGAATGAAAGCGACAGCATAACTTTTTCAGTTTTATTTCCCCGTTTTCAGACGTCTTGAAGTTATGTGTGTAACTCAAAACAACCATAAACAACTCCAGTAAACATTCCTGTGGATTGTAAAGTGTAACAGTTTAATGTCTCCAGTGTCTGTGCGCCTGACAACACAATCGTGTTAACTGGAGCGATTTTACACATATAAACTACATGGAAACTTAACTCATACCTGTATATGTGCACAGTATAACGAAATATTTAAACATCTTCAAACGCTCCGTCCTCCAAATATGTTTTATTGAAGTTATTTGACGTCATCTTGGATTTCTACAACTGATGATGATTTCATCAGTCAGTTAACGTGGCGGAGGTGAAAATGAATCATAATATTCGCGTTTAGCAAATATCGGAGAAAGACAAGCTAGACTTTACAGAATCCTGCTTCCTGCCTGCATCCTGATATCATTCATGTCAGCAGCTGCTGCTCCATAACTGACCCTCTCCTTTGCGCGCCGGGTTAAACAGCTGATTAAATGTTGAACGGACGTTAAGATTTGACTTGGCTCATATATTTTCACATTGAAAGATGCTTATAGAATAATTATGACTCACAATAAACCCCAGTCCAGAAACACTGCTGGTTTGAATGTTTATAATAACGTGGATCTATAATTAATGTTGGATATTAAGTGAAATTAAATGTTTGACAGGATTATTATACAGTCTGGCTTCAACTCACCATCTGAGTCATCGATTTCGATTACACATGGGTCAGAGTTTACTTACAGCTGCGCACATTCTCCCGTCAAGTTTGTTTTTATAGATCACAACTTTTGCGTGGGAAGTGGCGTACGCCTCTTTTAGGCCCCGTTTTGTGCACACGCAACGGTTATAAATGAGACACCAGGACCTCATTGCCTGGTTTACAGACTACTTCATTGACAGGCTGCAAGTCTGCTTGTCAGACGTGGTGATAAGCAACACTAGTGCAACCCAAAGAACTGTACTATCACTGTTTATGTTCACTCTCTACACCTCTTTGACTCAGATCATGCCACTTAGGTCTCCATTGTTGGCTGTTGTTGAAAACCTTACAGGATGTTATGACAGCAACCACCTTCAGCTAAACACCAGGAAAACCAAGGAGCTGGTGGTGGACTTCTAGTGCAGCAAGAGGCTCCTCACCCCTGTCACCATAAGAGGGGAGTTAGTGGAGATGGTGGACACTTTTAAGTCCCTGGGGATGCAACCCAATAACAAACTAGACTGGTCAGACCACACTGGGGCCCTCTACAGGTAAGAACAGAGCAGACCGTTCCTTCTGAGGAGTTCTACCAATCTGGCCAACGTTATCCTCTTTGCTGTGGTGTACTGAGGAGGTGCCATCTGGATTTATGGTGCCAGCAAACTGGACAAGCTGGTGAGGAAGACCAGCTCTGTAATGGAGATGGAACTGGACAGTGTGGGAGCAGTGACAGAGAAGAGGATGGAAGGGAAGCTATCATGGACAATCCCTCTCATCCAGCCATCAGCTTCCACAACACCACAGCACCCAGGACCTCCTTCTTCTAACTGAGAGTCAAACTTCTCTCAGTGAGCCCGTCACCACCACAGATATTACACATGTATATACAAACAGATACTGTGTGAGTGTGTATACTGTAGATACACACAGATCTATTTTAGTGTATCTATTACTCCTATTTCACCTTATTTTATTTTCTCTTTTACTTACTTTTTATTCATGGGGTATTCAGGTATTCATAGAAATGTTCCTCTTGTTCCTGACAGACAACAGTCATAACTCACACGGCCACTAGAGGGCTTTGTGAGGTAAACATCAACCTGCGCTGTTTATCTGATTCACACCAGAAACAACCAGAATGCAAATTAACTGTATTTTATAATATGTGTATAATTATCTGCACTTTTAATGACTTAACTTGTTTTTATCATGTTAATTGATGACCTGCTGATTAAAATAATGTTTATTTCTATGATGTGTTGTTGATATTGTTGGAATTTGTTGTGAACTTTACTTTTTGATTGTTTCATTGATTTTGAGTTTAAATTGTCTCTACAAATGATACACAGTCAGTTTACCAGAATATGACAAATATATGCAATGATTTCAATAAACATTATTGATATTTAACATCATGTACTTCACAGACGTTTGCAGAGAGAAATAAATAATAAATATAACTCTTATGTTTCTTCATACTGTGTTTCATAATGACTTCATCACTGCTGAGCTGCTTCATCGTCTCTGAGTGTCGTCTGCTGCTCAAACAGCAGATGGCAGCAGAGGTCAGATTCACACAGACTGACTGACACATGTGAGAAGACATTTACTCTGAAAAACTGCTTCCTGAGAAAAACTCAACATTTCTGCTAAAAGACAAACACACCTCCAAAAATCACAAACACTCCTTCATCCCTGACATCACTCCATCCTTTTCACTCCTTCACTGCAGAACATTGAATCATTTATTTATTCATTTATTACTTGTTTTTTTAAATATATTATCTAATTCACATTTGTCACAAACACTGTCACGTCTCTCTTCTCCTTTTTCAAAATAAATATACTTCATATCTTCATTATTATTGTTTATTTATTATAATTTATTATTGTTTATAATTTTGTATCTATCATTATCTCTTCATTCTTTTCCTTGTTTATTTTACATTATTTTTATTAATATTCTTATTTATCAGTTTTATTTTTATTCTTGTATACATCATGTCATTTTCCTCCGCTGCCTCTTTTCTCTTCTTTCATCTCCATCATTTTATTTTCCTCCATCTCTCTCTCTCTTTCACCTCTCCCCTCCTCTTCCATTACCCCTCCTCCTCCTCCTCCTCCTCCTCCTCCTCCTCCTCCTCCTCCTCCCTCTCAGTGTGTCTCAGCTGTCCTTGGTGCTGCTGTTTCAGATGGAGGCTGCAGTATTCTGCTGAGTAGCAGTGAGCCAGCATTCGCTCTCTCTCCGCCTGCAGCCGTCAGCAGACACTCTTCAGCCGGCCGACAGACGAGCCTGAGAGTCCTGGAGGAGGGAACTACAGCACCCACAATCCTCTAGCCGCAGCCTAGACCGTCGCCAGGCCTGGAGCGAAGCCCCGTGGAACCCTGGGAGACGCGGTCCTCGCTCACCGGCTGCTGGTGGAGGCAGAGAGAGAGAGAGAGAGAGAGAGAGAGAGAGGGTGACGTGCCATGACAACCGTCAGAGAGAGAGAGAGAGAAAGGTGAGTTTATCGTTCTGTCTGTTTGTGTTTTGTTTACCTGCCGGAATATTTCAGCTCATCTCTCCATCCTTCTGTCCTTCTGATTGTTTGTCATCATTTTCTCCCCCTGTCCTTCTCTCTCTCTCTCTCCTCTCTTTCTACATCTCTATCATCACTCCTTTAATCTCTTTTTCATCCTCCATCTTTTCATGTGTTTTCTTCTCCTGACAAACATCTTCCTCCTCCTCCTCCTCCTCCTCCCTCCGTCTCTCTCTCAGTCTGACGCTGCATTTTCCTGCTGGAGCTCCAGTCTTCTGGGAATAAGCTGTGCTTTGTTGTCAATGTGTTTGTCTCATTAGATCTGTGTGTGTGTGTGTGTGTGTGTGTGTGTGTGTGTGTGTGTGTGTGTGTGTGTGTGTGTGTGGCCATCTCCACCCAGTCTGAGAAGCAGCACAGATCAATCTGATGTTCAGTAAATGTCTGCTGGCTTTGAGGGTGTGAATGTTGTTCAGTTTAGAGCGAAAAGCGACAAAAAACAACACATGAAGAAACAACAACATGACGTGATGATGCACAACACACACACACACACACACACACACAAACTGAGACATGACACAACAACAATGCAACACAACATGAAAGAGGACGACTCCACATGACAAGCGAAACACAACTGGACTTAATGAGACATGACATGAAAAGACCTGAAACACCAAACAACAATACAAAAGAAGCAATCGAACATGACAACACTAGATAGTATCTGACAAAACATGACAAGGACCAACTAAACCAAACAAACCTGTGAAATAAGACACTGTATGATAGAAAGTGACCAGATGTAACAGGATAAGACGACACCTGGAATGACGAGTCAGGACCTGTGACACTACAAGACAGGATGAGTTTTAACAAGACGACATAATGACATGAAATGAGAACAGCTCAAGAAAATAAAAGACACCAAACGACAACACATGATGTCATAGTGTGTAAAGATAGAAGACATGAGACGAAACAAAGACGCGACAACACGAGATGCGATATGACAAGACAAGATAAAAAACAAGTAAACGTGGTAAAAAACACTGACATGAAACAAACCTGTGAAATAAGACACGATAGAAACTGACAAGACGATATAAGATGATATAAAACAAAATAAATGAAATGACATCACACAGAAGAACACATATGACGACACCAAATGTTTTGATACGACATGAAACAGCACAACATACTGTAGTTAGAAATAAACTGATGCGACATGAACATCACTAAAATCGTCGAAAAATGGATGCATTGAAACACACATGATGTGACAAACAACAGGAAACACTAAACAAATACACAAGATAAGACATAAACTAACATGAAACATCATAACATAAAGAGAAACAAAAAAGGATTTATAAAGACACAAACGCCACAAAAAATGTCACAAAATTTGCAAAAATTGACGCAATGATACGCTAGTCAAACACTGTGTTGTTACACAAAGACACAACACACGATATGATATGAAATTAAATGGATGACACTGAACATAATAACTAAATTGACACTTAATAAGAATCAAAATGTCTCAGTGAACAAGGCATTGATGCATCGCTACATGATTTCCTAATAATCCTAATTGGTTGGTTCTTGTTTGTTGTAGCGCCGGTACAGACTGTCCAGTGTCCATCTGTTTACGGCTCACACAGTGGCTGCAGGGTGAGGCAGCAGATGGCCTTTCTCCTGGGCTACCTGCCCACTTCTCCCTCTCCACCTCTCTGTCTGCCTCTCACCATCTCTCTCTCAGCCACGTTACTCCTTTACATCACCTTTCTGTCTTCCACTGTACAAAGGATCAGGAGGACCAGTCGGTGGTTCATCTATCACTGACTAGATTTACATGAAGATGAGAACTCTTCAGATTTTAATGACCCTTTGATATTTCCTGTAGTGTGTAAACTTTACATGTTTAGCTTCACTCTGTCAGTAAAAACAAACTTATCACTGAAGCAGTGAAAACAATGAATGTTGAAGAAGTACTCAGATCCTTTACTGAAGTAAAAGTACCAATAAGACATTATATATGACATCATTAGATTATTAATAGTTTCTAGTTTTGATCCACAACAACACAATAACAAAGCCACTCTTAGGGAAGAGTTCATTTATGAAGACATAGTTTGACTATAAATTACATTTTATCTGCATAATTTATTTTTATTTACTTTTGGTGACTGCAGTTTGAATTGTTCCCCTTGCTCTAGTTGCCTTGGTTGACATGGTCACATGACGAGCACAGCAGGAAGTTGTAAAAGTTGAACCATCATCAGCTCAAACGGCAGCGTATGTTTACTGAAAAGTACATAAGTATTATGAGCTTGATGTAATTAAAGTATTGCAGTAAAAGTACATAAGTACATCATTTCTTCTACATTTGGTGACTGCAGTTTGTCAGAGATCAGCTGTGCTTCTCTGGCCTCAGCTCTGAAGTCCAACCCCTCCCATCTGAGAGAGCTGGATCTGAGTGGAAACAAGCTGCAGGATTCAGGAGTGAAGCTGCTGTGTGCATGTTACTGTTGTAGCTGCTGGAGGTGGAGCTAGTTTACACTACTTTATATACAGTTAGCTAGTTTAGTCCACTGGTTCCCAACCTAGGGGTCGGGCCCCTCCAAAGGGTCAGCAGATAAATCTGAGGGGTCGTGAGATGATTAATGGGAGAGGAAAGAAGAAAAAACAAAGTTCTGATTCACAAATCTGTTTTCAGTTTCTGGACTTTTTCTCTAATCTTTGATTTTTGCTGAAATATTGGATCATTTGAACATTTATTGAAATGAAAGCATGTGAGAAGTTTAGAGGGAAAAATCACTATTTGGTGGAGCTGTTAACAACTCATAGACATGTGAAATGTGACCCCGACTACACACTGCTTTTTGTAAGACGTCAAAAGACAAAAAGGTTGGAAACCACTGGTTTCATCTTTAACAATGTGTTGTATTTTAAAAGCTTGTTATATTATCCATTGTGTCAAATCTGCATCTTAAATGTAACTAAAGCTGTCAAATAAATGTAGTGGAGTAGAAAGTACAATATTTCCCTCTGAAATGTAGAAAGTAGCATCACATGGAAATACTCAAGTAAATGTACTTAATTACTCTGGTGAGAAGCGACTCAGTGACGCCGTCGTTCTGGTTTCTAGAATAACAACTTCTGTCCCTACAGGTTCCTGAAATCCCGCTGCTCCTTCCTCTTCCTCCTCCTCCTCCTCCCCCTCAGCCTCTCTGAGCAGTTGACCTTCTGAAAAGCCTCATTAAGAATTCAGCAGAAAACACAGACTGATGCTCTATAAAGACAGAGAGAGTCCTCAGGCAGGAAGTCAGGAGGGAGACAACTAAGAAGACTTAGCTGATCCTGCTGACCCACTTCACAGAGGAGGAGAGGAATATATAGCTTCACTTTTTCATCTTCCAACAGCTTCAACATCACAGTTTTTAACCAACAAACAAAAAGAACAAATGTATTTGTTGGGGACTATTTTCAGCAGTGGATAAATCCACATTTTGTGATCTTTGGAGTATTTCTGGCAACCGGGCAGTGTATCAGATTCAGACACAAAAGTCACCTCATGGGACATATTTTATATAAACCGGTCTCAATAAATCCAGTTTGGGTGAAATCAGTAATGTTGTGACCTTTAAGTTTTAGTGGAAATGCATTCAGATATGATTTTACTGTTAGAGCGCAGTGAAGAAAGAAAGAAAATGAGACGCACTTACAGAGTTTCAAATCCCTAAATAACTGATCAAATCCAATCAAACAACTGATGAAGGACATGAAGGATGAATGATTTTTTTTATTATTCTATTATGTTGCATCTAATATAATAATATAAAAGTACAATGATAATATAATAGTAGTATTGTTTTGTCTTATATTGATATAAAAAGTAATGTAAAGTTAAATAAGAGGAATTATAGAGGACCCAGGACGTTTCCTTGAGGAACTCCACGAGTTACTGAAGAATTTAATTTTACTGTCATCTTTGTTCCAGATTTTACATTCTGTTGTTTTCTGTCTGAACAGTAACTGCTGAGCCATGTCTGCCGGGCTGGAGGATACAGACAACGTGTTCGGTGAGTCTCTCACACACACACACACACACTCACACACACACACACACACTCACACACACAGAATCATGTTTCCATCACTTCAGAGGACATTACAGTGACTTACATTCATTTCCTGGAGACCAACCTCAAATTTGAACTTTAAGTCCTCGTCATAACACTAAATGATTGATGTTATCGGGACGTTTTTGTCTTTTGGTCCCCAGAAACGAGGCATGAGGACAGTAAGCAGATTTATGTCCTTCACATGTTGCTGCAGATCCTGACAGTTTGAATTCAGTCTGTAACGTCTGAGCAGCATCGCGTCCCCGTCATCCTGTCAGAGTGCGTGTTCTCGTTAATGTGGTTTGTGAGGACTCTCGTCTAATAATCCCAGACATGTCACCACCTTCAAAACAGTGTAATAACCATTAAAGGATCATTTAAATTATGAAACCAACAGTGGGCAAATAGCGGCCCGTGGGCTAGATGTGGCCCTCCAACAGAAATATTTGGCCTCTGACGAAAGCTGAAGTTTCCACTTTTATAGTTTATTTTTATGTGATGTTTCAGAAATCTACTGTCGTTAACAATAAACAATATAACATGACTTTTTTTATGTTTTTTCTTTTTTGATCTTGTTTCTTTGTCATTTTTTGTACATTTTTGATCTTTAATTTTCTTGTTTTTGATGTTTTGTTAAGTTTTATTTGTCTTGATTATTTTGTTGTTTTTTGTCACTTTTCAAGTTTCATTGGTTTATTTGTTTGAGAAAAAAAGGTTGTCATGTTTTATATTAAACACATCTGATGCAAACAGCTGAGAGCAGAAAAAGCAGTTTGGAAAACATTTCTTTCATTCATTGAGGTGATTTACAGAAAATGTAAAAAACATTTATGAAAAACCTCTGAGTGTTATCATCAGATTACATCTTTTTTATCTTTTACCTCTTTCCTCTCTCCTCTTCCTCTCCAGTTTCTAATATCGTCTAATGTCTCTCCATCCTCCCCCCTCTAATATAATTTGTTCCCTCCTCTGAGTCCTCCCCCTCCTCCCTCTCTCCACCTCCCAACAGTCAGTTAATGTCTTTCTCTCGTCTCTCTGTTCACATCCTCTCATTTATTAAATCTCTATTTTAACTCCTTTCAGCTTTCGCCAACATTTTACCTTCATACTTTTATATAGAACCAAATCACAGCAGAAGTTATCTAACAGCACTTTTCACATAGGAGACAGTCCTTTCCTCTTCTCTACACCCCTCTGCTTTTCTTCTTTACTTCCTCCCCCCTCCTCCTTTTATAGGTTTACCCCCCCCCCCCTCCCACATCTCCCCTGGGAAATAACCTGCTGTCAGCCGCTGTGGGGGAGGAGAGAGAGGAACCCTTTATATTCTCCACACAGACCGTTTCAACATGATGTCCAACCAGTAAAATAATAGTAGTAATAACAATACTAGTTGATGGTAATAATATAACACAAACATTTATTCAAGTTGATAACAAATAGAAAGAGAAGTAAAATAAATAATTAACTTCACAATTTGGCAAAAATAGAAAAGAAAATATGTGGAGGAGCTGAAATAAAACTAGTTTTTGCCTTTTAGTTGAATACAGAGTTTTGTTTGAGCAGCATCTAGTGGACATTTGAGGAACTGCAGCTTCACTAATAAAACATAAAACATCTGATCTGTCGACAGTCAAAGCTCTGATTGGTTTGCTCAGCAGTTTTTAAATGTGTGTGTGTGTGTGTGTGTGTGTGTGTGTGTGTGTGTGATGGTCAGCATGCTGAATATTTGATGGAGCTCTCATGGTGAGTGGGAGGATGATGAAGAGGAAGATGAGCTCATCATGTCTCAAACTTGTAGCGTCATCACAAATAAAACCTGCAGCATAAACATGTGGAAACATTCACTGTTAGAAAGAAGAACAAATCAGATTCTGCTGATTTGTTCTTCATGTTTGGATCCAAACTATCAATGAACTGATCTATTGTGTCCATATGTTTATAAAAACCTGTCAGTGAGTCACAGCGCTGCTCTGGGTCACATGATCCTTCATCAGAAGAGTTTGGTCTCATTAGTTTGTTTAGAAATCACTCCAAAGACGAATAACAGTGATCATATTTTCAGAGAAAGAGTTCTGCATAAGACGCTACTGAGCACCTGCTTATGCTTGAGGTGTTTTGATAAAAAGCAAATATAAACATCTGAGTGAATAAATGATGAAGGAGACTGTAACCTTCCTCACATCAATACATGAAACTAACAGAAACGTCATATTTCCATCATGTTTTCCATCGTTTGAGCTTCGACTGTCGCTCTTTTAATGACGTCATTTCATTGTGTTTCTTCTTCTGCAACAATTTAACGGCACCGACTGCCGAAATAGCGCCACCTGCTGTTTATCTGCTAATATTCACACAACAGGAGTCGATGGAAACAAACATTCACTATTTCCTTTTGCAGCTATTTTTGAAAATCAGTTCAGATATGAGCTACATTTGGATGAAACTTCACTGAAGACACTTATGAACTGTTGATTTCTTATTTCTGAGAGCAAGACATGAAGCTCTGCAGTGCAAAAGTTCCTCTTTTTCCTCCTTTTTGGACACATTTTTTGTGAATTTTGTGCCCTACATACAGAGCAGAAGCAGATGTTTGTGACATTAAGAGTCAGACAGGTGTAGAAGAAGAAAACCAAAATATTTCATCATGCTTGAGGCCTGATATCCATATAGATGAGTGTGGATCAATAACCTGCAGGCAGGGTCATCAGGGATCAGGACACACACATCTATAGTCATAAATCTTTAAATGTAAAGTGATAAAACGTCCTGGATGTATTGATCTGCCAGAATGTGTGAGAGATAAAAACAGAGAAGAAGAAGAACTGTTTTGTGTTTCAGACCTGAACGAGGCGATCCCTGAAACCGAGCTGCTGGACAACAGCATCCAGAAGGGTAGAGCCCAGCTGTCCGTCAAATCACGCAGGCACCGCCCCTCCAGGTCCCGTTACCGTGACAGCGTGAGCTCGACGGAGGGCGACGACAGTCTGGACAGGAAGGTACGCGCCGGGGCTGATGGGAAACATTAGTTTACTCACAGGTGGACAACGAGAAGAGTAAATGTTCCTGTGATAATAACATATTACATAACTTTATCACATTAAAGATGAATGATACATAACATGAATTAAATAAATAAAGATCTTAAAGCTCATTAAAACATCCAAAAACAACTAGACCAGACAGAAGCTTCTCTCCTGAAACCGTCAGGTTGTTGTCACTCAGGTCTAGACCTATGTTCTGTATGTTGTTGAGTTGTGTTCTTACATTAATGTTCAAACCCAGAGAAATCTGTCATTTTAATCAAAGTAACGGACCGTTTCATTTGGTGGCCTGTCAATGGCGTCATACCTCCTCTACCAAAGAGTATAGTGCACAAGATGCATGCGTCGGTGCCGTGTTTGTCCGCTACCATGGCATCTAGCAAAGAGTAACTTACACACATACAAGATAATACATGGGCTTTGTTGTGCTTGTTCCACACGAACTTTTGATTGAGACGCCGAGCGGCTGAAATTACATGATGTGGGTTTAAGAAGTCGAACCTTCAGTAAATCAATAAAGATGAATGTTGTAATCTGAAAATATGAATAAAGTCTTTCCAAAGTAAATGTCTTTAATTTAACGGACAAATCACTGATTTAAGAAAAGAGAAATGAGACGTTTAGGAACGAGAAGTTGCAGTTTAAAGAGACAAATGACTCATTAGAAGAAAAAATAAATAATTTAAAACCATAAATGTGTGGTGAGTGACAGCAAAAAAAGATCATTTAAGGAAAGAAATGATTCACTGGAGGGAACAATTTATGTAACATATGATTTATGTATGTATGATTACAAAACCATAAATCACGGACGCCTGGAGAAAATTTCAAAAACTAGCGCAAGTTTGTGCAGGCAAAAAAAGCAAAGAAATTAAAGCATCTCAAAGCGATTACCAACTTTCAGCATCTGACAACTGACGAATTGGCAAACTCACTGACAAACAGACAAAGGTGTTTTCATGGCTAATTTTGGAAAACTATTTGCTGATCATGTTAGATGTCATGAAGATGATATCAGATTTATATACTCAGCTTGTTTATTTATAGACTTATCTATCAAGGCAGCATAATGAATCTTTTCTATTACCGTCTCCAGGGGTTGAACAGAACAGATGAGATAACTGAATCCTTTTATGATGTTGCATCAGCTACGTTCAAAATCCACACGCACTGCATTGAGAAAAGTATGAAATATGTTGAAGAGGATGTGAAGGGGCTTATTGATGGCACCAAAAGGACCAAACAAGCAAAGAAAATCAGCGTTTCTTAGAAAAAAAACCTATGACTGGATTAGACTGACTAAAATCCTTCTTCTGCCTAAAAGATCAAGTTAAAAACCAGCTAAATTTATCATGAAAATGTGGCTTCAAACTGAATAAAAGTCCATTTCTAACAGTCTGTGTGGTACAGGCAACGCCGATATATTATCTTGAATGTGTGTAAGTTACTCTTTGGTAGACGCCATTGTAGCGGACAAACACGGCGCCGACGCATGCATCTTGTGCACTGTGAGTTGTTGTGTTGGTTGTTAAACCAGCAGCTTCAGTGGGATAGGATTACTCCAGTGTTGATGGTTCAGGATGTTTTTACCCGCAGAGGTCTCCTCCTCTCCAGAACAAACGGACCCGCTGATTACAGGTAAAAACACTGAATAAAGCAGTTTCAGCTAAAAAAATCAGTGTTTCTCCACCATGTTGGGCGAGCAGCGGACTTCCTGGAGGGGCTGTTAGCCGAGCTGCTGCTAACGTTTGCCCAGTTTATTTCTCTGATAACTTAAGATCCAGACGTCCAATGACTAAAATCCTTCTTGCGGCTAAAAGATCAAGTTAAAAACCAGCTAAATTTATCATGAAAATGTGGCTTCAAACTGAATAAAAGTCCATTTCTAACAGTTTGTGTGGAACAAGCACAACAAAGCCCATGTATTATCTTGTATGTGTGTAAGTTACTCTTTGCTAGACGCCATTGTAGTGGAAAAACACGGCGCCGACGCATGCATCTTGTGCACTATACTCTTTGGTAGAGGAGGTATGACACCATTGACAGGCCACCAAATGAAACGGTCCGTTACTTTGATTCAAATGACAGATTTCTCTGGGTTTGAACATTAATGTAAGAACACAACTCAACAACATATAGAACATAGGTCTAGTTGTTTTGAACTCACTGACAAACAGACAAAGGAGTTTTCATGACTAACTTTGGAAAACGACTTGCTGATCATGTTAGATGTCATGAAGATGCTAAAAGATTTATATACTCAGCTTGTTTATAGACTTATTTGTCAAGACAGTGTAATGAATCTTTTTTATTACCGTCTCCAGGGGTTGAACAGAACAGATGAGATAACTGAAACCTTTTATGATGTTGCATCAGCTCTGGTCAAAATACACACGTACTGCATTGAGAAAAGTATAAAATATGTTGAAGAGGATGTGAAGGGGCTTATTGATGACACCAAAAAGACCAAACAAGCCAAGAAAATCAGCGTTTTCTCAGAAAAAAGTCATTAAAGAGTGTGTTAATAATTGAGCTGTAGTCTGTTGCTCGACTGGTCAATTAGTTGATCGATATGCTCTCAGTCACTAAATTCTCATCAGTCGAATAATCTCTATGTTACTTTCATAGGGAGAGAAGCCTTCCAGTATTAATCCATTATTTCCTGTAGCGGGAGGGACAGACTAACAAATTACCTGTGAAAACAACTTGGGGTGTTTTTAACTTGTCCAACCTGATGGAGACTGCTGGTCTGACTGTACTCAACATTTACTGAATCAGCGTTTCTCCTTTAATAATATCAATGAGCCCCCGCAAGGCCAAAAGATATTTTTTAATGCCAATAATAATGTTAAATATCGGTAACATAACTCCATTTAGGAATAGGGCAGTGCTTAGTATGCTTGCATAGCGAGTGGGAAACAATGGCAGGAAAGTGGCGTTGGATGTGAGCAGAGCAGATGAAGGTATGTTATCGGCAAGTCGTCAGTCTGGCAGTAAATGTACAGAACAGTTAGCAACAATAGATTAGCCTAACCTGAAGAGGCCCCCCAACCCACCCGCATCTAATCAATTCATTGAAGATGAAATGAAAATGAGACATTTTAATGTGGAATAATTACATGCTGCATTTATATAACACTCTTCTAGTCTACTGACCAGTCAAAGCTCTTTACAACACTCACACACTGATGGAACAACCATTAGGGTAGCATCAGTATCATGCCCAAGGACACTTCAATGGGGGGGGGGATTGAACCATCGACCCGCTCTACCTCGCAGCTCATCAATTAGAAGAATATTTCCACCTGAGAATCTTTAATATGAACATAACTGTGTGTGTGTTATCAGGACAGTCCCCTACACTCCGCCCGCTCACCTCTCCACCTGGCCATGCGAGGCTCCTCCCCCTCTCCTGATTCACTGCTGTCAGCTCGAAGCCCCGCCTTCTCCTTTGACACTTCGCTGGTGAGACCAATCAGAAAGACAGGAAACATTTACGAAAATGTCAAAACTACTGAGTGTGACACGCTAAAAATATAAAACTGATGAATCAGTGTCCTGCTTCACTTCTTCAGGTGCGTCGCTCTCCAGAGGATGGAGGTGCATCATTGGCTGCTCCCCCGCGGGGGCGGTACCACCAGCTGACCAATGCCACATCTCAGGAGGCTCTGGTGACACCCAGCAGCTCGCCGTCCAAGTCCTGCCCCTCCTCCGACTGCTCACCTGTCTACATGAGGAGGAACAGGAGGCCTGACAGTGAAGGTACATACACCTGGGCACACCTGGAAAATACACTATTACACACACATTTAACTCTCGCTGCCCTTATGGGGACATAAAAAAAGTCCTCATAATGTAAAGACTTTGGGCTATATTAGGATAAGGGTTAGTTTATGGTTATTTTAGGGTTAGGGTTATATTAGGGTTATATTAGGTGCAGGGTTGTATCAGGGTTAGGGGCAAGGGTTGAATAAGGGTTATATTACAGTTATGGTTATATTAGGATTATATTAGGGTTAGGGTAAGGGATGTATTAGGGTTAGGGTTAAATTAGAGTTAGGGTAAGGGTTATATTAGAATTAGGGTTACATTAGGGTAGGGGTTAGGGTTAGGGTTTATGGTTGGGGGATCTTTTAAGAGCACTGGCCTACTGACAGGAGCTAAATGAAAAGTGGGGAAGGGGAGGCTGTTGCAAGTCCCTCCCTGTGGGACCAGGGATCCAGGCTGGGCAGAGAGGGGAGGGCCAAGAAGGAGGAAGGAGAAAAGAGGAAAAATTTAATTTAATTTTTTGGGGTAGGGGGGTGGACGGGATGGACTTGGGTGGAAGTTTTTTTTGGGGGGGTAGGGTTAGGGTTGGGAGGGGGTAGGCAGGGGGTGAGTAGGTGAGGGGATGGATAGGATAGGTAAGGGTTAGGGTTAGGTGAGGGGAAGGAGGTTAGGCTTAGGTAAAGGGATGGGTGTGGTTAGGGTTAGGTGGGAGAGTGGGTATGTTAGGCTTAGGTAAGGAAGGGGTGTGGTTAGGGTTAGGTGGGAGAGTGGGTAGATTAGGGTTAAGGTTTCCTGTGTTTGTAAGGGCTATGGTATGTGACAGGGATGTGAGGTTTATTGTCTGAATATAGTGATCTGGTGAGTATGGAGTGGAGGCTCTGATTCTTTCTGTGGGCTGAGATAATTGTCCGGTTGTGGAGTGCCTGGTGTCTCGTCTGTATGGTACTGAAGTTGTCTTTGAGAATGTGTTGGAAGGCTATGGTTCTGTGCAAAAAGGTGGAAACAGAGGGGATGATTGATTGTGGGGAGGGAATGGGGGCTTGTGTGGTGTGTGGGTGAGTAACTGAGTCATCTCTGCCCCTGTGAGGGGAGAGGAAGGGATGGGGATACAGACCCTGGTTTGGGTTTAGGGTTAGGGTTAGGTTAGGGTTATATCAGGATTATATTGGGCTAAGGGATGTATTAGCGTTAGAGTTATATTAGGGTTATAATTAGGGTTAGGTTTATATTATTGTTAGGGTAAGGGATGTATTAGGGCTATATTAGGATTAGGGGTTATATTACAGGTAGTGTAAGGGTTATATTAGGTTAAGGGTAAGGGTTATATTAGGGTTAGGGCTAGGTTTAGGGATTATATTATGGGGTAGGGTAAGGGTTATATTAGAGTTATGTTATATTAGGAATATATTAGGATTAGGGTTGCATTAGGGTTAGGGTTATATTAAGGTAAGGACTATATTAGAGTTAGGGTTATATTAGGTTTAGGGTTACATTAAGGTAAGGATTACATAAGGGTAAGGGGTATATTAGGGTTAGGGCTATATTAGGTTTAGGGTTACATTTGGGTAAGGATTACATAAGGGTAACATTAGGGTTAGGGTTATATTAATTAAGTTCAATTCAATTGAGTTTTATTTATATAGTGCCAAATCACAACACAAAGTCATCCCCGGGCACTTTTACATGGAGCAGGTCTAGACCACGTTCTTTAATTTACAGAAAGAGAAACCCAACAGTTCCCCCCATGAGCAGCACTTGGTGACAGCGGGAAGGAAAAACTCCCCTTTAACAGGAACAAACCTAAAGCAGACCCTGACTCTGGGTGGGCAGCCATCTGCCTTGACCAGTTGGGTTGAGAGAAAGAGGGGTATAGGGTTATATTAGGGTTAGGGTTACATTAGGGTTACATTAGGGTTAGGGTAAGGATTTTATTAGGGTTAGGGTTACACTAGGGTAAGGACTATATTAGAGTTAGGGTTATATTAGGGTTAGGGTTACATTAGGGTATGGATTATATTAGGGTTAGGGTTACATTAGGGTAAGGGTTATATTAGGGTTAGGGTTAGGGCTACATCAGGGTAAGGGTTATATCAGGGTAAGGGTTATATCAGGGTAAGGGTTACATTAGAGTTAGGGTTATATTAGGGTTAGGGTTACATTAGGGTAAGGACTATATTAGAGTAAGGGTTATGTTAGGTTTAGGGTTACATTAGGGTAAGGACTATATTAGAGTTAGGGTTATGTTAGGTTTAGGGTTACATTAGGGTAAGAGTTATATAAGGGTAAGGAATATATTAGGTTTAGGGTTACATCATGGTAGGAATTATATTAGGGTTAGGGTTACATTAGGGTTAGGGTTAGGGTTACATCAGGGTAAGGGTTATATTAGAGTTAGGCTTATATTAGGGTTAGGCTTATATTAGGGTTAGGTTTAGGGTTATATCAGGGTAAGGGTTACATTTGGGTAAGAGTTATATAAGGGTAAGGAATATATTAGGTTTAGGGTTACATCATGGTAGGGATTATATTAGGGTTAGGGTTACATTAGGGTTAGGGTTACATCAGGGTAAGGGTTATATTAGAGTTAGGCTTATATTAGGGTTAGGCTTATATTAGGGTTAGGTTTAGGGTTATATCAGGGTAAGGGTTACATTTGGGTAAGAGTTATATAAGGGTAAGGAATATATTAGGTTTAGGGTTACATCATGGTAGGGATTATATTAGGGTTAGGGTTACATTAGGGTTAGGGTTACATCAGGGTAAGGGTTATATTAGAGTTAGGCTTATATTAGGGTTAGGCTTATATTAGGGTTAGGTTTAGGGTTATATCAGGGTAAGGGTTACATTTGGGTAAGAGTTATATAAGGGTAAGGAATATATTAGGTTTAGGGTTACATCAGGGTAGGGATTATATTAAGGTTAGGGTTAGGGTAAGGGTTACATTAAGGTTAGGGTAAGGATTTTATTAGGGTTAGGGTTACACTAGGGTAAGGACTATATTAGAGTTAGGGTTATATTAGGGTTAGGGTTAGGGCTATATCAGGGTGAGGGTTATATTAGGGTTAGGGTTACATTAGTGTTACATTAGGGTTAGGGTAAGGATTTTATTAGGGTTAGGGTTACACTAGGGTAAGGACTATATTAGAGTTAGGGTTATATTAGGGTTAGGGTTACATTAGGGTATGGATTATATTAGGGTTAGGGTTACATCAGGGTAAGGGTTATATTAGGGTTAGGGTTAGGGCTATATCAGGGTAAGGGTTATATTAGGGTTAAGTTTAGGGTTATATCAGGGTAAGGGTTACATTAGAGTTAGGGTTATATTAGGGTTAGGGTTATGTTAGGGTTAGGGTTATATTAGGGTAAGGGTTACATTAGGGTAAGGACTATATTAGAGTTAGGGTTATGTTAGGGTTAGGGTTATATTAGGGTAAGGACTATATTAGAGTTAGGGTTATGTTAGGTTTAGGGTTACATTAGGGTAAGAGTTATATAAGGGTAAGGAATATATTAGGTTTAGGGTTACATCAGGTAGGGATTATATTAGGGTTAGGGTTACATTAGGGTTAGGGTTAGGGTTACATCAGGGTAATGGTTAAATTAGAGTTATGGTTACACTCGGGTAAGGACTATATTAGAGTTAGGCTTATATTAGGGTTAGGTTTAGGGTTATATCAGGGTAAGGGTTACATTTGGGTAAGAGTTATATAAGGGTAAGGAATATATTAGGTTTAGGGTTACATCAGGGTAGGGATTATATTAGGATTAGGGTTACATCAGGGTAAGGGTTATATTAGGGTTAGGGTTACACTAGGGTAAGGACTATATTAGGGTTAGGGTTATATTAGGGTTAGGGTTACATCAGGGTAAGGATCATATTAGGGTTAGGGTTACATCAGGGTTAGGGTTATATTAGGGTTAGGGTTACATTAAGGTAAGGAATATATTAGAGTTAGGGTTATGTTAGGTTTAGAGTTACATTAGGGTAAGAGTTATATAAGGGTAAGGAATATATTAGGTTTAGGGTTACATCAGGGTAAGTATCATATTAGGGTTAGGGTTATATTAGGGTAAGGATTATCTTAGAATCAGGGTTATATTAGAGTCAGGGTTATATTAGGTTTAGGGTTACATTAGGGTTAGAGTTATATTAGGGTCAGGGTTATGGTTAGGGTAGGATAAGTCTCCAGGAAATTAATTTAAGTTAATATAGTGTCCTTTGAAGTGATGGAAACACAACTTCGTGTGTGTGTGTGTGTGTGTGTGTGTGTGTGTGTGTCAGTGTTAGTATCTGATAGGAGTCGGGACACCAGCCCAGCTGATCCTGGGAGTCCCACCGTCGTCTTTGACAAGAAAACGAAGAGACGCTTCCTGGACCTGGGGTGAGGCCTGTTCTCCTTCAGCAGCATCAGAAAACTAAAAAAACTCAGATTTACTTCTTTTGTTCCTGGACAACACTTTAAGTCCCCATATTTATCATTAATAGTCAGTATTTGTAAAGCTCAATTAATGATTTATGACTCACCATAATGTAGGTTTCAGCAGATATAAGTTATTAATGCATTAGTTAACAGTTATAACTCCTCCTCTGGACACATAGAAGTGTTTGCTGCTGTATGAATAGATAATAAATGACAATATAGTAAAATACAGCTGTAATAATATAAAACATGCCTTCATAGGAGATGTTAGAATAAATGCTGAACATTAAAAACACTCCAAAATGTCCTTTTATCTGCTTATAACTACATCATAGTATGTTATAAACATTTATTAATGATAAGTAATGTGATTAAAGTAAAGTGTAACTAATAAATAGAATAAATAGAATTTTTATTTACAAATAAATGTCCTAATAATTGGTTCCTCATAGACAACACATAAGAAGTTACTTATGATCTAAACATTTAGCAGCTACAAACATCAGATTCCTGAGATTTAAAATGTCTTCAAATGTGTTTAATAACATATATATAATATATCTGATTTATGTCAGTGGGTGATTGATTGATTGATCAGTCTCTTGTCATTAATTCATCAGTGGAACATCTGAATATATGATATAATGAAGATGTAATGTTGTGTCTCTGTCAGGGTGACTCTGAGGCGTTCATATATCAGAGTGAGGAAAGATAAATCCAACAGACTGTCTGTGGGCAGCAGGTGAGTCCGACATGAAAATCAACATTTATCATCTCAGACAAGCTGCACACAAACAGACGGTTGGATGTTTTTATGTCTTCTGTCCTCAGAGAGCCGTCCGAGAGTCCTTCTCGCTCCTCGGGATCCTTTGTCCCGTTCTCCTGGTTCTCTGAAGGACGGGGGTCCATCTCCTCCACCGGGACTCCCCCCTGCTCCCCCAAAATCCCCCCGCTGGGTTCTCCGAGACCCCGCAAGTCTCACTCTCAGGTACCCGAACAAATTCAACGCTTAAGTTAAGTTCATGTCATCCTGACTGTTCTCAGAAGACGCTGAGTGAAGAGTGTTGAACTGCTGTCTGCTAATTCAAAGCTTCCTGTTGATGTTTCAGTTTAAAGACCTTTCAAATACTCAAAGAGCTCAATAATCTTGTTCTTATAACTTATCTTATTCACATCAGTTATTATCCCATCTGAATAGGTTCTTATTGCAGGAGATATGGATCATTACCTTTAAGTTATTACCTTGTTCAAGTGAATCATTTTCTTGTCTGAACAATTTATCTTGTTCGCACAAGTGATCTTGTTTGCACGAGATATGGATCTTGTTTGCAACAGTTATCTTGTACCTACTTGTTATTATTGCATTTGCATAGTTATGATCCTGTTCCCACAAGTTATTATTCAGTTTATACAAGTTACAACACCGTCAAAGGAGAGCACGAAGGGTTAAAACCCTGCAGACAGGGAGCGTTAATACTGTTTCACTCTGCCAGCCAATCACAAGCCAGGATCTTCTGTTGCTGTGCTGTCATAGTGAATTATCGTCTAGCTATATTAAACATGAACACACACACACACACACACACACACAGTGTATTAGTTTGCAGTGTGTGTTTCTGTTTATTGATTTTTCTGATTTACTCATCCGACACAACTGTCTTCTGCATTTCAGCTTAACCACTGCAACACACACACACACACACACACACACACACACACACACACACACACACACACACACACACACACACACGCCACAGTCACATGATCACACAGCTGTGGTTTTGGTTTGGTTTGTGGTTGATGATAAATCTGCACATTATTCCTAGCCTCTAGGAATAATGTGTGTGTGTGTGTGTGTTGTGAACACACTTCTGCTTTCAGATTCTCTCGTTTTATCTCTTCAGTTTATGACTTTCTCTCTCTCCACCATTAGAGCTCAGAGGAAAGAGCTCCATTAACCATCCATCAGCAGCAGCTGCCTGATGGCTGTAATATGCTGAGTGTGTGTGTGTGTGTGTGTGTGTTGGAGGCAGGGATACTCTCACTACAACCAAACCCGATACGTTATTCTTTTATTCTTGAAGCGAGTTTGAGAGTTTAAAAGACAAATATCAGCTGATTCATCATCAGCAGGTATTTTAAGGTTGAACTCTGCTGATGTTCTTTATGATTCTTCATGTTTAGACTCAAACCAGCCAGAAACACTCAACCACAGCATCAACGTGTGGATTCATCCGCTGCTGAAAATAGTCCCCAACAAACACACCATTACTCCTGTTTGTTTGCTGAGAACTACAGTGAGCAGCTGTTTCAGGAGCCTTTATTAAACATAAAAACAATATGCAGGAACAGTAGAAAGTCCACTCCCAACTATACGCAAGAATTTATTTATATACAATGTTCCAGTCGGATCAGTGAGTCTTTGTCTAAACTATGTCTAACATGGGCTCTGTTGACTATAAAGAAGGTGTAAAATAATAATAGAAAGAAAGAAATAAGAATCATGTTTGATGAATATGAGTAAATGTGTTTGTGGCGGAGCAGTGAGACACATCAGTGACTCTCTAAATAAATATCTTTGACATTTCTCTGCTGACGTGGACCAAATTTATATTTTCATATTCAGAAATAGATTCTGATGGAAACTGTAAGAAGTGTAAAAGTGTTTAGTTTGGCTGTGAGTTTGGACACAAACAGGAAGAACCAACAGAATAAATGCAGTTTTTTGTGTTTGCGCTGCGTCCTGCAGGAGTCGGCTCTCAGTGAGGAGTTTTCTCCTCCTCACACCTCCTCCTCCACCTCTCCTCCTGTCGACTGCTCCTCCTCCAGATCCTCACACCCGTACCACACCCTGTCCCAGTCCTCCGACGAGGTAACACACACACACGGATCCACGTGAAAGACACCTGCCTGTTACCTGTTCATCCTGGTTATTCATACTCCTCCTCCTCCTCCTCCTCCTCCTTCTCTTCCTCCTCCTCCTCCTCCTCCTCCTCAGACGTGTGACGAGTCGTCCTGTCTCGTGTCTTCCTGGACGTCTCAGCAGGTCTGTCAGTGGCTGCGAGGACTCAACATGGAACAGTACATCCCAGAATTCAGTGCGAGGGACGTCGATGGACAGCAGCTCCTGCAGATGGACGGCAACAAGCTGAAGGTTCCTGACGAGCAGTTTCTGTCTTAAATTATATCTTATTTATTTATTTCTTGTTTTTTTTACTTCTTTATTCTCTCTTTTCAATTTTATTGTCAGTAAACACCTCCATGTTTTCTTTTTACATATTTTTTTAGAAGTTTTTGTTGTTTTAGAGTTTGATGTTTAAAAGTTGTGTTTTGTTTTTAGAACTTTATGTTTTACAGTTTCAGTGTTTTTCATGAACTCAGATTCTCTCTGGTGTCTCTGTCTCATGTTTCCATGTTGGGTTTGTCATTATTTTACTTTACAAAAGGACAAAAGACACAAACATACAAAGAAGTACAACAAAATAAAAATGATAATAGTGAATTAATCCCATCATTTATCTCATCAGTTTGCAGTAAGAGTCCATCAGTATTGTGAGCTTGATGTAGTTAAAGTGTTGCAGTAAAAGTAGTGGTTTGGTCCCTCTGACTGATATATTATTATATATGACATCATTAGATCATTAACACTGAAGCATCAGTGTTAGAGCAGCATGTTGCTGTTGTAGCTGCTGGAGGTGGAGCTAGTTTACACTACTTTATATACAGTTAGCTAGTTTAGTCCACTGGTTCCCAACCTAGGGGTCGGGGCCCCTCCAAAGGGTCAGCAGATAAATCTGAGGGGTCGTGAGATGATTAATGGGAGAGGAAAGAAGAAAAAACAAAGTTCTGATACAAAGTTCTAGTCCAAGATGTCTGATTTCACTTTGATCCTCCAATTACAGATTTGACAGTAGAAGGCTGACATTATGATGATCCACAATAACACAATGACAAAGTCACTCTGCTCATTTTAGGGAAAAGCTCATTGATGAGGACATAGTTGGACTATAAATTACATTTTATCTGCATAATTTATTCTTTATTGACATTTGGTGACTGCAGTTTGTCAGAGATCAGCTGTGCTTCTCTGGCCTCAGCTCTGAAGTCCAACCCCTCCCATCTGAGAGAGCTGGATCTGAGTGGAAACAAGCTGCAGGATTCAGGAGTGAAGCTGCTGTGTGCATGTTACTGTTGTAGCTGCTGGAGGTGGAGCTAGTTTACACTACTTTATATACAGTCAGCTAGTTTAGTCCACTGGTTCCCAACCTAGGGGTCGAGGCCCCTCCAAAGGATCAGCAGATAAATCTGAGGGGTCGTGAGATGATTAATGGGAGAGGAAAGAAGTTTAGAGGGAAAAATCACTATTTGGTGGAGCTGTTAACAACTCATAGACATGTGAAATGTGACCCCGACTACACACTGCTTTTTGTAAGACGTCAAAAGACAAAAAGGTTGGAAACCACTGGTTTCATCTTTGACAATGTGTTGTATTTTAAAAGCTTGTTATATTATCCATTGTGTCAAATCTGCATCTGAAAAGTAACTAAAGCTGTCAAATAAATGTAGTGGAGTAGAAAGTACAATATTTCCCTCTGAAATGTAGAAAGTAACATCACATGGAAATACTCAAGTAAAGAACAATAACCTCTAAACTGTAGTTAAACACAGTATTTGAGTAAATGTTAGTTTCCACCTCTGTAGCATTTTTGTTGTATCTCGTCCTCTGCAGGGTCTGGGTGTGCTCAGTTCGTCTGATCGCAGCGCTCTGAAGCGTCGCATTAAAGACATCCAAACTGCAGCAGAGAAAGAGCGAAAAGCTCTCGACAAACTGGAGAAACAGAAAGAGAAACAACGAAGGAAAGACCAGGAGCAGCGCAGGAACTGAAGACCACCACCAGGGGGAGACAGAGGCGCCCCGGATCCAGAAAACAGCAACAACAAGCTGTGAGAGTGAATGTTTGACTCCACAAACAATCTCTGCTTCAGGTTTCTACACATCTTGTCCTGAAAATATCAAATGTAAACATGATGTCTGGAAGGTTTTTACAAGAACAAAACTACAACCTGATTTCTTCAGCAGCTATATGGAAGCTCAGTGATGACAAAAAAAGTTGATTAAGAAATTATAAAAATGAAAACTTGAAATTATGATATATTTCAGGCTCTGCCTTCTTCGATATGTGTTTCTGACGGTTTCTGACAAATTACAAAAGTTCACTTCAATATAATTTCAATATTTTTATTTCAAAATTTGGAGCATTTCTCTTAACATTCATAATTTATCTTTTCTTCTTTTGTTTGTGTTTTGATTATTTGTGTTTATTTTCATTTTCATCACTTAATAAAAAACTAATTGGTATCCGTATCCCGCCCTCTTTGGTCACACCCCAGGAGGAGGCGGAGCCTGAGCTGTGATACCGCTCATTTATTTTACCTAAAAAATAATCAAAAACTGGAACAGAAACATTATTTGTGTCCTTAAGACAAAAGAAACTGAAAGTGAATTTATTTGAGAGTTTTGAATTCTGATGTAGAAAAGCTTCTTTTTTTTTAAATCTGTAAATGTGGGCGTTGAAAGGGGCGGAGCCTGAAATGAACAGTTTTTATCAATGAAGAACTCAAACAGACACAAACAGAAAAGGTGAGTTTGTGTGACGTCAGATTAACTTTCACTGTTTGAAGAATCTTTCAGGTCAAAACTAAAGTCTGATGTGTTTGTTTCTGTCTGTACTGACTGACCTTTGACCTCTGAAATCTACATTTAAATATTTCAATAAATCTGAGAGAAACGTTTAGCAAAAGCTTTGTTTTTATTTAAAACCAGAACACAGTCGGGTCGCTGAGAGACATTAGAGGGATAAAATATACGGTGGCCCGCAAGAGCAAACATGCTGCAACTTAAAAAAACACAAGGAAATAAAAAAAAAAACTTCATCAATTTGACAACAACAAACGTGCAGCATTTAGAAAATACTTCACTCTTAAACAGTGAAATGTCACGTGATCACTTCCTTCTGTCGAGTTGGAGGCTGAACATGAAGAACAATGCTCGTTAAGGTGAAAATAAGGTTGTAGTTCATTAACTACGTTACTATTAAATGTCCTTTGGAAACACTGTTTCTGTAAAGTGTTGTCAAACGGATGAAGATGTTTTCTTAATTTTCTTGTGTTTTGTTGCAGCGTGTTTGCTCTCCTCGGCCGCCGTACAAACAGTTTAAAGATGTGAATGATGTATTGGTGTAAAACTGGGACAAAGTGTGGTGCTAGTTCACTTATAAACTGTTTATTTATTGTTGTTCTTTGGCCACAGCAGCCTAGTTTTAACAGAAGACGAGTTTATTAACACATTTAACCAAATTAAAGAAGTCAATGATAATGTGGAGTGTTGAGATCAGTCAGCGGTGTGTGATGTGCATGAGTGGAGGACGATAGTGTAAATAAAACTGTAACTGAATTAAATGCAGTAAACTTTTATTTACTGCTTATCAGTGAATAAAATCTGCAACAGAAGTCATAAATCATCTGATTCAAGAGCAAAACTGTTTATTTATATTATAGCGAGAACCAAACTGCATGTTTATCATAGAAACCAAAAATAAACACGTCAAGTAGAAAAAAGTAGAAAAAAGATTGTAATAAAATGTGAAATGAATTCAGCAAAAATAAATAAACACATAAATGTGACTCCTCTCTAAGACAAAAAGAAGAATCATGTTTTTAAAAACATCAAACATTTCAGGAATCTATTAAATATCTGATTGATAAATAAATAAATGCGCGGACCCACAGGGTTTACTGAACATCAGCGGACTGATGACACGCTTTAGACACACAAACTCATTTCTCTGAGTCATCACTGCTGTTGCTCAACGCAAGAAACTTCCTGAAATGATTCATTCAGCCCAGTTACGTTTTGAACATTTGCCAAAACTTAAGTAAGACATTTGATGACAGGACTATAAAACATTATAAAAAACAATATAAATAAAGCAAAAAATAAAAACACTTTGACTTCATCTTTGCATGAAATCTCTACAAATAGTAAAAAAAGTATAAAAATGACCTTTGAACCCATTTTTACCCCCAAATGTCTCCTGAACATGTGAAGATGTTTCTCTGCTGCATGAAATGATATTAAAATATATCAAATATTGTTGTTTCAGTCTCACACTGCACAAGCAGTAAAACAGACCATTCAATATTACACCATGTGATAAATAATCAATAAATATCGGTAATAAATACAAATACTATAAAAGTACCTGACAGCTGCTGAGACTTCATCATGTTTCTGTTTACAGCAGATCAATAAAGTGATTTAATCTCACTTTAAACATGTATAAATAACATGTTTAAAGTGAGACTGGTTCAGATATATTTATCAATACTGATTCATATATAAATATAATAATTATACATTTTATTTTCAGGGGACTTTAAAATAAATATAAATCTGTTTCTGCAAAGACAAGTTTGATTTCCTCTTCAAAGTAGAGCTGCAACTAACTAATCTGTCGACGACGTGCAGCTCAAAGATCTTCAGTTTGCTGCCGCAGAGTCTAAAACAGCTGGTGATTAATTAATAGTTGGCAACTAATCGATTGATCACTGCAGCTCTACTTTAAAGCTCTGATAGAGTCCAGACTTTGTGTTCACACGTTTGCTCTGATATTTGTAGTTTTTCTGATTTGTGATGCTGAAAGTTGCAGAAAATACAATTTGAGCTTCACAATAAAATAAAAATAACGTCAGCTGACATAAGCAGAGACTCACAAACGAGCTTTAACTGAGACGATGGAGGACAGTGGAACAGCTTCGTCCTCTCAGTCTGATGCTGCAGCGTTCTGTTAAAAAGTGAAAGTGGTTTTTTCAGAGTGTTGCAGGAGCGTTGGAGACGTGAGCAGCAGGTTCAGACCTGCACCACTCCGTCAGTCTGTCAGAGCTTTTTACAAACGTTCGTCCTCCGGCGACTTCACATTCCTGATGTTTTCTAAAAAAAGCAAGTCGGTAGCTTTGATCCTCCTGCCTGATAAGACAGTGGCTGACATGCTCCAACACACAAAGCACTCTGGGATTGTTCACAAAGTGCTGATAAGCTGAGAGAAAATATTCAAACACTGAAAAGGAAAGTGACCACCGAGTCCAGACAGAGCCTTCTGGATTTTTCTTCTTTCTAAAAGTTTTCAGGGAAAAAACACTTAAAATAAATAAATACTTAAAACTCCATTAACATTAATCAAAAGAAAACCAAAGATTGTCTCTGTGGACAGATGTTCCACTCGCTGGTCGTTATCTAGCACATGTTTCTGTTCTGTTTATGTTTTCAGAGGGTTTTGTTTACTGCAGAATAAACGGATGATGAAGGTCGTCAGATTCTTCCTGTGTGTCCTCGAACGCAGCGCCGCGTCTCAGCTGGTGGGCGGGGCTTAGGCTCTGTAGGTGGCGACGGCTCTCAGGCTGCGGATCAGGTCGTGACAGAAGGAGCGGAGCTTTGACAGCGTCATGTGGGCCGCCACCTGCACCTCGTAGTTACCCTGGAGACGAGAGGCCAGGTCCAGACTCTGGGTCTGATCCGCATCGCTGCCGGTGGCGAGCTGAGCTGCCTCCCTCATCTGAGACACACACGGAAACACACACAGCTGTTAGCATGTTGGGACAGAAACATGTATGTAGCTCAGCGGTGATGTCATCTCAGGTGAGTGTTACCTTGCTGATCTGGCTCAGCAGGTCTCTGAGTTCGGATCGCAGGTCGCTCAGTTCGCTCAGTCGGTCCGACAAAACTCCCAGCAGCCCCTGGTACAACCGGCTGCCCGCTGACATACGACTCACATACATGTCCTGCAGGAGGCGACACACAAACACACAACATCAGTGACACTGAGCCTGGAAGAAGATCTGCAGTCCTGATGGGTACTGACAGAAACCCTGAACTGCATCCCTCCCAGAACCATTTCAAGGTCCTACAGAGACACCCCGACATCCACAGAAGCTCCACTAAGACCCCCCAGACCCTCATAATGGACCTAAGGAACTCTCTAGTCACCTCTGTCTAGGAGATTCTGGTGCCACCTAAAGAACACCCAGAACCTCCTTAAGGACCCTGAACAACCCCGTTAGTTAGCCACAGAATCACCTAAAAATCACTTTATACTCTTCAAGCACTGAACGAACCTCAACAATCAACCAGAACACCTACAGAACTTCCTCAGTCACTGATAGAACCAACTACATGAAACCATAACAAGGACCCCTATAACCTCCCCAGCCACCTTTACAACCCCCTTAAGGACACCTAGGACCTCCTCCCCTCACCCCCCATGGACTCCAAATCCAACCATCATAAAGAACCATTACAAGGACCCAAGAACTGCCTGAAAGACACAAAGAACCCACTCGGTCACCCATAAAACCTCCAACTGACTGAACCCACTAGTGGCTAAAACCCCAATCACTCTAACCTCTAAAGACCTGCACCAGACAGAAATATATAACTGTGAATATACTGTAAAGCTGTTTAAAGTGAATCTGACCAAAGAGCTGCACGGATCAGAGAGGTGGGAATTTACAGATGAACTCACAGAGACCAGATCACATTTACAGGCTGAAGACAGACTGACTGACAGCTGCATGTGTCACAGTAATCCCTTAGTCTTCATCCTAACAGGTCCTCTTTAACTCATTCTTTCTATCTAAGAGTTTAAAGGTGAATCTTTCCCTTTCTGCTGCTCTCTGTGCCTCTGCTAATAAAAGCAGTGTAACTCAATCTTAAGACCTTAACAAAAGGGTTTAAGTTTTCTATTTCAGTCTCCAGTTAAAGGACCTGAAGAACCTCTCTGTCTTCCAAGGTCCTCCTCAAGACCCTCAATGACCTCCCCAGTCACACCTAAAACCTCCAGTGGGACTGAGGACGCCTTCCGCCCCCGACAGACCGCAGACTCACCAGCGTGAAGCGTTCGGACAGCGGTTTGATGACGGGCGCGTCAGGGATGCCGAGCGTCTTCACCATCATCTGCAGGTTCGCCGTCTGTCCAGTGGCGTCGAGGGTCAAACCCTGAGAACAGGAAGAGGAGGAAACGCCGCTGGTTAACAGAACAGAACAGCCAACAGGAGTTCAGCCGAGCCGGCCGATCGGATGTGGGGTTTACCTCGGTGGTGATGGTGGCGGCGTGAGCGACGGGGATGTCTTTCAGGATCTTCTCCACCAGCGTTTTCGCTCGCTCGGCCGCTTTTCTGAACGCCAGCGGAGGCTCGGACGGCGAGCCGAGGGGAGCTGATTGGACCAAAACTGCAAACAGGGAGCAGTGCAGGAGAGCGACGACTGTGGGAAGAAACAGGAAGTGAATCACCGGCTTAACATTTCACCCAGTTTGGATCAATACAGCACCGACAGCAGCTGCATCAGGTTAATCTGTCACTGTGAGCGACAAGCTTCAGATAAAAAACTGTCAGAAATCTTCATATGACAGGAAAAAGACACACAACTTATTAACAATCAATAACAAACTGAAGCTTTAAAAAGAGCAAAGTAGATTTTAACAAGCTCCAGTTTGAGTTCAGAATAAAAAAATAACACGAACTGCGTCAGAACAGCATTAACTGTGTCTCTGCTGTGTTCACACAAACTGCTTCAGATATTAACACAGTGATTTTTACTGTGTATTAATAACAACAGGCTGCAACTAACGAAGATTTTCTCCGTCAATCAGTCGGTTTGTTTGGTAAATAAAATGTCAGAAAACAGAGAAAAATGTTTTTCTCTCAGTTTCTTTCAAAGATGACGTTTTGTCTTCGACTCAATATCTTCAGTTTTCTGTCACGGAGACGAAAGAAACCTGAAAATATTTCAGAATCTGAATCAGAGAATTTGGACACTTCTTAAAAAATGTCTCACAACTCAGTTATGAAAATAGTTGGCAATTAATTTACTAATCAATGAACTGACTAATCAGTGCAGCTCTAAAAAAACAACATGAATCATTCTCACTCAGCAGTTTTGGCACTAACAAGCATGTGTGTAAAGGTGCAGCGGGCACTGATCACCCCTCATACAGCAGGCACTCAGGTGAGTCCGGGTTCTGCAGGTTTTGGTGGTTTGAAGGTGCAAAAGTTCTCAAGTCATCAGACATAAACTTTTACAGAATCACATTAAAACTAAAAAAAGTGTTAAAGTTCGGTCTCGTGCAGCAGCAGCAGCCTCGTGCATGTCGCTGCTGGTTCTCACCTGTCAGGTGTGTTCAGGGTGTTCAGGGTGTTCTTACCTGTCACGGTGTTCATGTCTGTCAGGGCGGCTGTCGGTGTCTCTGTCTCGGTGTCTGTCCGCCGATAAACTCTTTAAAATCTCGTTTAGCTTCCATTTGCAGCGGTTTCGACTTTTTATCTCCTCCTGCGGGATTTTCCATTGACGGTGAGCGGCGGTACCGTCACCGACTGGAGTTATTCACGGAGTGACGAAAGCTGCTGTTGCGTCACAACCAACTGCGGAAAGCTGCATGGTTCATACCTGCCGCCAATAAAACATCACTGAGCTCAGATCTGTCAGGAATCCAACATTCATTAACTGATTATTAATGTCTCTGATCAACTGATCAATAAAACACAACCGAACTGTTTGTTTATAAACAACTTAATGATTTAATAATGTGCATCAGCTGAAATATTAAAGCAATAAATCAAATGACTGAGATTTAAAGTTTCTGTCACACTGTTATCTGCAAAACGAATGTTTTTAAATGTTGATTCATTTTTATTTAAAAAAAAAACCTGTTTTATTAAAATGTTGAAATGTTGAATATTAAACAAAATCATTTTGAAAATATAAAAGGTTTTATTTTATTTGTATTTTTATTTATTTATTCATTTCTATAATTTTAAATCAGTATTTTTAATATTTTATGTTTGAATCTTTTCATCTACATTGTCTTTATGACGTCACTGTTATTTGTTTCCTATTAAATGATATCAAATTTTTAAACTGAACATTTTGTCTTTAAAAAAATCATTCACATCTTTCTGAAAACAGGTTTTATGATTTATATTTTTTGGCATGTTTTATTAACTTTTTCCTTTTGAAGTATTTTGTTGTTTTTTGACATTAAAGTCATAATTTTAGTTTCTAAAGTTCCACTAAAGTTTGTTCATTAAGGAAGGACGTGTGTGTGTGTGTGTGTGTGTGTGTGTGTGTGTGTGTGTGTGTGTGTGTGTGTGTGTGTGTGTGTGAATCAGACAGGAAACGTTTCACTGATTGTGAAACTCAAAAATTAAATCACTGCAGATTTCCACAAATCATCACCATCTGCCTTCAAATCAACGTCTGTTTATTTCTGTTTGTTTTACTTTCTGCAACAATGAAACTAAACTGTTTGTTTGTTTGTTTGAACTTGATTAAGCTGAAATCTTCATTCTTCTTTCTTCTCGCAGCAGGAAGTAAAAGAGGAAAAATGTTCTTTTAGGTTCTGCTGACTCACATTTCTTCCACGATTTCTTAAACCGGAGAAAATACAAACATGACGACACAGTTTCCATGAGGAACACACTCACACACACACACACACACACACACACACACACACACACACACACACACACACACACACACGCTGATCTTCAAGAATTAACCCTTTCATGCTTCTGTAGTTTACAGTCAGTTACAGTTTCTGTTGGTTTTTATTGATAATTAATAGTATAGATCAGTGTTAATCTGACGCTTTGAAGATAATCTGACAGATTTATGTATAATTTCACAACATGATCAGTGACAAAGATAAACAAAGATAAACTGCTTCAGTCAGAAATATAAATATTAATATAAATATTGTTGCGGCACATTTGTGTCTCAGACTTTAAGATTAATTGTTTCTTTGTGTTTATTTTTATTATTATTAATAATAATAATAATAATAATAATAATAATAATAATAATAATAATAATAATAATCTGACATCTGAAATGTGGAAAAACAAATAAAACTTTCATTCTTTTTGAAAACTCACTGAATCATGATTCAGATTTCTTAAACTTTTAAACCTTTAAATCATGAACTTTAATGTTTCATTAATTTATTTGCACCAATAAAAACAAACAAACAAACAAACAAACAAACAAACACGATGCATTAAAGGAGAAAAGACAGAAGACAAATATGAAAAACAGAAATTTAGAGCGATGAACTTTTGAGGAAACTAAATAAAAACATTTAAAGTTCAGGAGTCTGTGACCAAACATCCTGCACTCAAGGTTCCCTTACTGGCCTTTTTTTCAGGGGCTTTCAACCATTTCTCAGGTGCTTCTTCAGCAGACGAAACCTCTGCTGGGACAGAAGACGAGACGGACACCTGAGCTGTCTCACCATGAAAAGATGGTCGAAAAGCCAAGTAAGTAGACATTTGAGTTGAGGACATTTTAATCACATGACTGACGTTGATTCACTTCCTGGAGCAGAAACAATAAAAGTTTTTATGAGGTCAGATTTCACGTCTTTAAAGTTTCATAATTCAGGTGAAACAAACAATGTGGGAATCTTTCTGTTGTAATAAGATAATTAGTTGTGAGTCAGCAAATTATCTGCTGACTCAGTGTTTCAGAGGTTATGAAATGTTTGGTCCTCACAGAGCGAAGAGGCTGCTGGGAAACTGTTTCAGGGTCAGTGAGTATTTATTGATTTCAGCTGTCACGGACTGTTTGTCCCAAAATGTTTCATTATGTATTTATTTCAGTGCAGTTTCACACGAGACTTTTTCACCATCACACAACAAATGTTTCTGTTTTTTTGAGGTCTGAGTTCAGTTTTTTAGTTGAGTGTTTAAATCTATAATCTGTAATTATTCCTCATTAAAATGTTCAAAACAACTAGGCCTATGTTCTATATGTTGTTGAGTTGTGTTCTTACATTAATGTTCAAACCCAGAGAAATCTGTCATTTTAATCAAAGTAACGGACCGTTTCATTTGGTGGCCTGTCGATGGCGTCATACCTCCTCTACCAAAGAGCCACAACAAAACAACAACAACTGACACATCTGATTGGATTATAAATGGATTTTTATCTACATCATTTATTCTTTATTCAGATTGATTTCACTGTTTGTATTTGACATATTTTAACCTGCATCCTGTTGGGTTCAGATGTTTCAAGATTCCATTTTCTAAACATTCATTCTAAACCTTCTTCAGCTCTGAACAGATTATAAAACATTGAATGATTTCAAACATGAACTTTGTCTTTTAAAGTTATGTTATTTATTCTTTATTGACATTTGGTGACTGCAGTTTGTCAGAGATCAGCTGTGCTTCTCTGGCCTCAGCTCTGAAGTCCAACCCCTCCCATCTGAGAGAGCTGCATCTGATTAATAGTTTTCGGTCGGCAGCAGAGAATTCACCACTTTAAAGCTTTTTTTTGTCCAGATTAAACAAACCAAATGTAACATGTTAATCAGTGCAGGCTAGCTGTTTCTCTCTGTTTCCAGTCTTTATGCTAAGCTAAGCTAACTGGCTGCTGTTTGTGAGTGAAGAATCAGTCTGAACGAGAAGATTTCACAACATGTTGAACTATTATTTTAAAGCTCTAATCTGTAATGATTCCACATTAAAATGTTTCATTTGGTGGCCTGTCAATGGCGTCATACCTCCTCTACCAAAGAGTATAGTGCACAAGATGCATGCGTCGGCGCCGTGTTTGTCCGCTACAATGGCGTCTAGCAAAGAGTAACTTACACACATACAAGATAATACATGGGCTTTGTTGTGCTTGTTCCACACAAACTATAAAACTTGCAGCAGTTCGTTAGTTTATCTCATAATGCTAAAGATGAAGAATAATACAGAACAGATATGAACAGCAGCATCAGACGACTAACGAGTGAATGACCAATTAAAATCAAGAATAATTCTGTTCATAAGACGAGTTTAATAAAGGTTTTCATTTGGTTTTAAACTGAAGCGGCTGCAGCAGGATGACATGTTTGGACTTAATGTTCTAGTTTCATCTCACAGAGACAACGTCATTTAATAAAACCAGAGTTAGAATATTATTCTAAAATTCTCAAAACTAAAATTATTTCTTCAGTTTCCTTCAGTGAAAGAAACAATTCAACTTTCTGCAGTTTGTAGATTAATTTCTCAATATTTTCATAAACTCTGAGCTCAACTTTTATTTAGATTCAGTTTATTTATAATTAACCCAGACAACTGATTATTATTCTTATTATTATTTACAGACTCTGAACCTTGATGTTTTTATCTGTCGTATACAAACTGTTACCGTGGTAACAATAATTGATGTTTACGTGCATTTTAAATGACAGATATAATAACTGTGTAGTTCAGTGTGAAGCAGAAGTGACTACGTTACCCAGAATCCCACAGAAACACAAACATGTAAACAAACTCGGTATTTTTATTTGTTTTAGTGAAACAACAAACAGCAGCTGCTGCAGAGTAAAAGGTCAGAGGTCACATGAGGAATACACATCAGAGAAATGAGAAGAGCAGGAGGAGGAGGAGAGGGGGATTGTGGGTAATAATTGATCTACTAACAGCGTGCGGACACACACACACAGACGACATCACTTCCTGTCTGCAAAGGAAGTCAGCAGAGAGGATCATGGGAAGCTGTCGTCGTCATCTTCGGCCATTTCTTTGGCGAACTCCAGATCCTGCTGCTCACGCTCCCGACGCTCCTGAAACACACATCAATCAATCAATCAATCAGTTAGTGATAACAGTCCATAAACATGTATCAGGATTAAAATGAGCATTGTGGGAATCGAACCTGCTCTTTCATGTTATTGAGACAGACTGCTAACATGTGACAGTGATGTCAGACTGTGATGTTTAGTCTGAACTGCAGGACATTAATCAGCGTGAGATGATTGAGATCACCTGTGGACTCCTGCATCTTAAACTGTGCTGAGTTTGTCCTGAGAGGATTCAAACTCAGTGTTTTGGTCCAAAAGCTGTTCAGTAGTGACATGAGTTTAAACCGCTGGACTACACAGACATGCTTCATGTGGAGGGAAAAGATGTGTTTAACAGGCACATCAATGTTCTATTAGGGAAATAGAGTTAAAGTGAGGTAGAGTGTAATCATGATAAAGACTGTTTGAGTTTAAACTGTGGGAGTGAGACCCGATTAGAAACGCTCTCCGCTCTACCTGATGACATCACGCACTGACTTTGGCCTCATGTTGCTGAAAAACTACAAAAGATTTCACCAAACAATCTGATGACTCTGACAGTTCAAAGTTTTGTGAACATTTTAAAGTTTGAATGGTGTCTGCAGGATCAGAGACGTCCGAGCAGCTGAGTGTCAAAGTTACAAAGGTTCCAACTCATAAACTGCTGTTATAAACTTTAATGCTTTAAAAATGAAACACCAGCAAACATCTGCTGAATGAGACTGATGTTTGTTTATAGCACAAAGTCTGCAGCAGTAGAGACGCAGCAAAAGAAGAAGAATGCTGTGATTCCTGTGCAGCCCTGACAGGTGCAGGAGGCTCCACCTGCTGGACAAACCACAAACTGCAGACCTGCAGACCTGCAGACCCGCAGACCTGCAGACCAGGTTCTGACCATCGTTAATGTTCCTACAGATGAACCAGAACCCGTCCAACAAGACGCTGCAGCGGCCAATCACACAGAAGTAAACACTGGTGTGTGTGTGTGTGTGTGATCAGGTGTGTTACCTCTGCTGATTCCAGGTCTTTGTTGTAAGCTTTCGGAGGAAACCTCATGGCCTGCAGGGCGAGAGAGAGAGAGAGAGATCAGTTTGACTTTAAGTGTGTCTTTGGTGGACTCTGGTGGACTCTGGTGGACTCTGGTGGACTCTGGTGGACTCTGCTGGACTCTGGTGGACTCTGGTGGACTCTGGTGGACTCTGGTGGACTCTGGTGTGTTCTTACCTTCACAGACATGTTGTGGATGTCGAGGCAGAAGGAGATCCTCTGGTGGAACGCCAGTTGAGGCTCTCTGGTCCCGTAAATGTCCATGGTCTCTTTTGATTGGACGAAGCCTTTCTCATGGTTGATACTGGCCTCGATCACGCCGTCACGGATCGCCTACAGGACACACACACACACACACACACACACACGTCACAACACTGCGACATGTACCCACATCCACAGGTGAGGTTCGGGGTCACGGCGTTACCTTGGCAACGATGAACTCTGCGTCCTCTGGACTGTCGAGCTGCAGCTTCTGAGCGATGTCGGCCAGAGAGATACGAGAGTACGACAGGCTGATCATCCGCACACCTGAACACACACACACACACACACACACACAGTTAAGACTCGTTACACCTGGGCACACAGCAGCGTGATGTCAGAGGCGTTCTGCCGTGTGATTGGCTCACCGGTCTTGATGACGTTGTGTCTCAGGCGGATGATGAGTGTGTACGTCCCGTCGGTCTGAAACTTCTCCCCGAACTGCTCCAACACCTGGTTAAACTTGGCCAGGTTACCTGTTCTCACCGCTACACACACACACACACACACACACACACACACACACACAGACACACACACAGACACACACACACAGAGACACACACACACAGAGACACACACACACACACACACACACACACACACACAGAGACACACACACACAGAGACACACACACACACACACACACACACACACACACAGAGACACACACAGACACATTATTTATCATTCTAGTCAATTAACTGACTGATTAATCATTTCAGAGCCCATGTGTCCTGTGAAATCACACTGGTGTGTACGTGTGTGTGTGTGTGTGTGTACTTGTATATCTATCATTGTGAGGACCATGATAAAGCTGCAACAATTAGTTGATCAACAGAAAATTAATCACCAACTATTTTGATGATTGATTGTTTTGAGTGATTTTTAAAGGTGTGTGTGTGTGTGTGTTACTGACCCTGTGTGAGCAGGAAGTAGGGCATCAGGGATCTTTTGAGTGACGGCTGTCTGAACTGGAGCCGGTCAGGAATCTCTCCCAGCAGCAGCTCCACCACGATCAGCAGCTTGTGGACCTGCAGACACAAACAGGGTTCATGATCCTCCCAGTTCCTCCCAGTCCCTCCCCAGTCCCTCCCAGTCCCTGCCAGTCCCTGCCAGTTCCTCCCAGTCCCTGCCAGTTCCTCCCAGTCCCTCCCAGTCCCTGCCAGTCCCTGCCAGTTCCTCCCAGTCCCTGCCAGTTCCTCCCAGTCCCTCCCAGTCCCTCCCAGTCCCTGCCAGTTCCTCCCAGTCCCTGCCAGTCCCTCCCAGTCCCTCCCAGTCCCTGCCAGTATGGAGATTATTCCCCATCTTTATTCAAGAGCGTAGTATATAAATTCGAGAGCAAACTTTATTGAAAACTTTATTAAACTTCAACTCTTCTCCTCGCACTCAGGTTTCTTCTGCGCGCTCGCCAAGTTTCTGCTCACGGATTTCTCCACTGCGCTCTGATTTTTTTTGTGTAGCAACAAGCAGAAACTTAGCGAGCTCGCAGAAGAAACCTGAGTGCGAGGAGAAGAGTTGAAGTTTGAGCGCGAGCAACATTGTATCCGAGTGCGAGCACACAGTTTGAGCACAAGCGGAGCAAATCTGAGCGCAAGCAGAGGCTGTTTGAGTGCGAGGGGAGGGTTTTGAGGGACAAATTACAACATTTGAACGTGAAATCAATAAAGTTTGCTCTCAAATTTATAAACTACGCTCTTGAATAAAGATAAGGAATAATCTCCATATGCCAGTCCCTCCGCCTGTGTTCCCACTGGAGGAACCAGGGTCTACATTAAGCTCCAGGGACACGTTTTCACCCCCCAGAAGTCCCTGCAGCAACATCTGGATGGTTTAATGGTCTCACTTTGTTATTACTGTGAGTGTGTAAGTGTGTGTGAGTGTGTGTGAGTGTGTGTGTGTGTGTGTGAGTGTGTGTACCGTCTGTTTGAAGCCCACAGCTGTGTGTTGAGGAGCTTTCCTCAGAGCGTTGGTCAGAGTCCTGCGAGCCTCAGAATACTCCAACTGGATCGCCTTGATACGACCTGCAGGAGGTCACATGACACGCAGGAGGTCACATGACACGCAGGAGGTCACATGACACGCAGGAGGAACATCAAACACGCAGGTAATCTGACCCCTCCCCCTGGTCTCACCTGTGTAGTACAGGTATCGGGCCCACTCGTTGTTGTTGGCGAGCTCGGGGAACACGGACTTGGACACGAGCTTCTCGGCCTGGTCGTACAGGTTGAAGTGCAGGTAGTTCCTCAGCAGCAGGTTGAGGAGCACCGCCTGGCCGTCGGCGTCGTGGCGCAGCGTCGCCGTGCGCAGGCGGGTGTGCAGGAAGCTGACAGGAAGTGACACAGCGGCTGGTTAGCTTAGCTTAGCATAAAGACTGGAAACGGAGGGAAGTTTATCAGTTAATCAATAACATCACATGTCGATCATTCGTTCTTCGCAGTAAAGTTTCAGACATTTCAACGTTGTTAGTGTCAAAAACATGAAACATTATAAATAAATTAAAGTCTTTGATCTTTTCTCAGTGATTTGCTGATCAGAGATCGATAAACTCATCAGCTCCTCATCTGACAGAAAGATCAGCTGCACATAATCAAAGTAATTAAAGTCATTAAGGTAATTAAAGTGATTAAAGTCATTAAAGTGTCTCTGCAGCCGTCTGCAGCTCTGAGAGTGAACACACACCTGTTTGAACATTTACTGCTTCCACATAGTTTCAGATACAAACTTCATTTGAACTTTAAATGAATCTCCAGACTTTGACCTACAAATCTGGAATTTACATGTGTTTTCTATCTTTGACTGTTTTTGAGATATCAGAGTTTTAAAGTCTTTTCTTGCTCCTCCTGTGATTTTATAATGAGTGTGTATTGCAGAGTGACATCACCAGGAGCAGCTGGAGGATTTTAGAGTTCACTGCTGAAATATCTTCATAAATCTCATGACTTTGGTCAAATCTGACATTAAAATCATATTTTAGTGGAAATTTCATGATGAATCCATTGATGCAGGTTTAAAGTGGTCAGACTGATAGTTTAGACGTCAGAAGCTTCAGATTGCCTCCTCATTGGTTTACACTGTAAGGGTGATGTGACACTGCAACTTTCAGGGTTTATAAAATGTTCAGCACAGTGTCATAAGTCACCTATCAAAGTGTGTGTGTGTGTGTGTGTGTGTGTGTGTGTGTGTGTGTGTGAGTGTGTGTGTGTGTACCTGCGGATGGTGTCGAACTGCTTCAGGAACTCGTAAACTCGTGCGTGGTAGTAGTAACATTTGGCGGCTACGAGGTCGAGAGCTCTGCGGTTCTTGGAGCCGATCTTCTGCAGCAGGTCGTCAGAAACCTTCTGAGCCTGGAACACAAATCAATAATCAATAATCAATAATCAATAACAGACAAACATGTTGATGTTTTGACTTTCATTCAGCTGCTTCTTGTTTTAACATCTGATTTCAGTTTCAGTATAAAAATCACATTAAATCATCTCCAATCATAATCAATAAGTATATATATTGATAAGGATAATTCACTGATATGTAAAATAGCAGCTAATTAATTTTCTGTTGATCTGTTCTTTACTCTCAGCTGACGGTTTTATTGATCGTTTATCCCAAATCAATAGTCAGACCGGTGATCAATAGGTCAGGTGATCAGGTGATTGATCAGACCTCTGTGTATCTCTTGTTGTTGGTCAGGTGAACCACCAGCAGCAGCTGCAGATAAGCTTCCACCTCCGGCAGCAGCGGCGCCGACGCCGCTTTCCCCGTCCTCGGACGAAACTGCACGTCTCCGTCCGCCATCTCCATCGGCTGCGAGACAGACAGCAGGATCAATACTGATCATCTGATCAGGTTATTGGTTTACTTACATCATCACTGCTTCTCAGAGCTGCTTATTATCTATTAATATATTGATCACTTTCACCGAACAATAATTATCTAATCAATAACTGTTGATGTTTGTAGCTCAGAATTATAACAGTTAATCAATACTCTGTGTGATTGATCACCTCCTCCAGGAAGCCCAGCAGGAAGTCTCTGGTGTTGGTGTTGTTGGTGAAGAAGCCGGTGACGGCTTTGTGCAGCACGTTGGTGTTCAGGCGGCGGCTGGTGGACGGCAGCGCTCGCAGAGCTCGCAGCACGAAGCGCGGTTCCTTCCCCGACACGGCCTTCTCGATCTGCTTCACATGCTCCTTAATGTCTGAGGGAGGGGTCAAAGGTCAAAGGTTATTCGGGTTAAAGTGGGAAGAAGCAGCGGCCGACAGGATGTAGCGCTCTGTTTGCTTTATAACGGCGGTCGGTGGGCGAGCGGCGTATGAGGTGCGTTAGCGCCACCTTCTGGTCCGGAGTGAGGAGCAGAGATTAAATCCTACACATTAATCCTGTCTGTCTAATAAAGTCAATGAAAACTCTGCTGCTCCACCCACTCTGCAGCTTCATTACAGTCTGAAGGCTTCCTACATTCTGCCTTCATATATTGTCTTTCTGGATCAGACTCAGTACAATCTATGCTGCAGCAGAATCGCCTCCTCACACAGCTGCACATCACATCTGCACAGATATCTGCTGGGAGGGGCTGGATATCGGCTGGGAGGGGCTGGATATCGACATAGAGGACATCACTACATGTCAGCAGGAAGGTTAGTGCAGCAGGTCTCAGATAAACGTGGTCGTGTTTTACATCACGGTCAGCGTGGTGCATGATTTATCATCACAGACCAACACACACACACACACACACACACACCTCTAAAGTATCAGACTGTTTCTACTGCTGAAGCAAAGACCGTTAAAGTATTTAATGACTGATTATTTATCATGGAGCCAATTAACAGTGAGGATTATTGATCTCTGGTGTCATGTGATGAATCAGAGTAAAATCAGCTTCACTATTAAACTATTAAAATATTAAACTATGTGTTTCTGTTTGTTAGAAACTGATTTAAAACCAGAAACATGGAACAACTGATCTATAATAATATATATTGATCTTTTTTCCTCGTCTCTTTATCTCCTGTCAGGATGATGTCAGTGAGCAGTGAACACCAGGGTCAGTGCTGAAACACCGACAGTCCGTCAGAGATGTTTGTTATTTGATGTCATCAGCTGACAGTTATAATTATAATGTAAATATTCACATTTCCTTCATGAATCCTGGCGGCTGCTGGTCTGACGTCATGTTTAACAGCAAACAGGCCCAAACATACTGAACATTATCCGGTAATATTTCCGCCTGAACTCTTGAATCAAACTTCATCTTTAAAAACAAACTGTCGGAGTTTATTGACCGTTAGCTTCGTCATGTGCTAGCCGGCTGTGCTAAGCGGCTAGCTCCGCTGCTGTACCGGGCTCTCCCGGTGCTTTCTACCGGGCCCCGTCGGGGCTTTCTACCGGGCTCTCCCGGTGCTTTTTACCGGCCCCGGCAGTGTGTGTATCCCCAGTTTTACCGTCCAGGGTGAGGCTGTCCAGCTCTCGGGGCTGCTTGGCCGCGTTAGCCGCCTCCTCCTCCGGCATCTCCACGTCCTGCGGCTCCTTCGGCTCCTTCTTCTCCGCTTTCCCCGCCTTTTCCCGCCGCTTGGCCGCTGTCTCCTTCATGCTGTCTGCTGGACAAACAGACACACTAACGGTCAGCAGACAGTTTGAGTTTAATAAACACAGTTTAGATGTAAAGAGTTTAGTTTCACCTCTCTGTTGTTTGTCTCCGCAATGACTGGACAGTATTAGTTGGCGCAAAGGATTGTGGGATGATGAAGGCAGTATGAGCGGATCACAGAAAACAGCGCTCACACGACTAATCGATCCCCGATAGATCGAGTCGCCTTTCTTCTTCTCTTTTCCTCTTTATGGCAGGTTGCAGACGTCATTCAGGTGCTTTACCGCCACCTACTGTGTTGGAGTGTGAACCAGAGTTTTCTATTCCACCTCAGTGTGTACAGACAGTGAAGAACCTGCAGGTGGCGCCACAAGAAGAATAAATGCAGTTAAAACAAGAATCTTTCAGTCACGTTGTTTCTCTTGTTTCAGAGGTTTTCTGATCATTTTCCTTAAACAAGATCAAACAAAGACAGTCATGGCCGTATAATAATAACTGTTGTTTTTATATGGAAGCAGAAACATCTCATTTATTGGCTTTAGAGTCACTTTATTTTCAAATTTAAGTCACAGTCAAAGGTTTAATTAGATTTTTTAACAATAAAATGTGACAAATATTTCAAATTGACCACTGGAGAAAGATAAAAGTCAGTTTCAGATAAAGAGAATAATAAACAAGAACAAACTAAAGAGACAAACGACAAAAAGTTAATAAATGCACAACAAGGAAAAAACAGCTTTCAGGTGTCTCCAGGTGTCTCCAGGTGTTTCCAGGTGTTTCCAGGTGTCTCCAGGTGTCTCCAGGTGCCTCCAGGTCTCCAGGCCTGTCCTCTACACCTGGAGGCTCTGCAGGGACTTGAGGTACTCCATGTGTCGGCGAGCATCTTCCTGGTTCTGCCGGATGTAGTGGACCAGGTAAGAGATGACGGTGCAGAACCAGATGAACATGATGAGCAGCATCAACACATCAGTGGTCCTCCTCACAGACAGACACAGATCCCAGTCCTCCACCAGTAAGACCAGCGGCATCCCAACAGCTCCTGGAACACAAACCGTCACAGAGAAGCTGCTAAACTGCGGCTCACAGTTCAGAAGAATAACACAGAGTCTGTTTAACATGTTGGCTGAATTTAACATCTTAAGAAAATGTAATTAGTCTTAATTTAACTTAATTTACTGGATCATAACTTGACTTAACGAATCTTTACTTGTATTTAATGTAACTTACAGCAACAGATCTTAATATATCTTTACTTATATCTCACATAACATAACTTAATATAACTAAATGTATCTTAACATATCTTATGTAGTATTTTACTTAACGCAACATCTTATAACGTGGCGTGGTGTGATGAAGTGATGAGACGAGATGACTTCTCCTCTCTGATTGGCTGTGGAGTGTAAACACACTGTGTAAATAAATGGATGTAGTTACTGTGACGTCACCCGTTTGGTTTCTGAAGAGCCGTTTTGAAGCTCAAAGCGAGTCACTCTGGCCGTCGCCATCTTGGCAGTGAGTGACGCTGTCTAACTCTCAGCCAATCAAAAACAGGCAAAGAGGCTGAACGGCTGAAACAAGCGGCTGGTGGACCTGTCACTCAAAGCAGCAGCATGTCCTTCATTATGCAGAACTTTACAGCTTAATAAAACTTAAACAGGTGAGATATAAAAACATTCACCCGTACAGTCATCATGAAATTAACTTTAGAGACCAAAACTGTTTTTATACCAGACTGTAAACATGTTTATTCTGCTGTAAACGTGTTTATTCTGCTGTGAAGTTGGACATTTTAACACAGAGGTCTGTTTGTAGCCTCTAGTGGCCATTAGAGGAACTGCAGTTTTTGGCTTCACGCTGCTTGGTGTAAACGTACCGAGGTTTGGGAGGTCAGAGGTTTGGCAGATGACTTCCAGCAGAGAGGACGGGTCCAGGTCCAACTGAGGCATCGACAGCTGCAGACAGAAAACAACCACAATAAACGACTTGTTCTTTATTTTATCATTAATCTGACTGACTCCTCTCTGAGCTCGCCTGCATGCGGCAGTCGCAGTGCCAGGGGTTGTGAGTCAGGTTGGCTTGTGCTCGCAGCCCGCTGAGCACCGCCGGGTCCAACGAAGACAACCGGTTGGACGACAGGTCCAGGAAGCGAAGAGAGGACGCCAAACCGCGAAAACAGCCCGCTTCCAGCGAGGAGAGCTGAGAGGAGACAGGAGGTGTAAACTGAGACTGTTATAAGTCACATCTCCAGTATGAACATGAGGTGGAGCGTGTTTGTTCAGGACCTGGTTGTGAGAGAGGTCCAGCTCATCCAGCAGAAACAGGTCAGAGAACGAGTCTGCCGGCAGAGAGCTGAGCAGGTTCTTATCCAGGAACAGACGGACGGTGAGGTTTGAGAGGCCGACGGGTACCTGAGGACACAAACACACCTCAGCAGGTCTGTAATCACCCAAACCCTCACAGACGGACTTCAGCTGGGCCAAACTGTACTCTTGTCTTCTCAAACAGAAGATAGAGTCATGGTTGTTTGATAAGCAGGAGCCTCACAGGTGAACCGAGCTTAACTTAGTTATGCTGCTATAGGCCTAGACTGCCCTTAGTTTTGCTGCTATAGGCCTAGACTGCCCTTAGTTATGCTGCTATAGGCCTAGACTGCCCTTAGTTATGCTGCTATAGGCCTAGACTGCCCTTAGTTACGCTGCTATAGGCCTAGACTGCCATTAGTTATGCTGCTATAGGCTTAGACTGCCCTTAGTTACGCTGCTATAGGCCTAGACTGCCCTTAGTTATGCTGCTATAGGCCTAGACTGCCCTTAGTTATGTTGCTATAGGCCTAGACTGCCATTAGTTACGCTGCTATAGGCCTAGACTGCCCTTAGTTACGCTGCTATAGGCCTAGACTGCCCTTAGTTACGCTGCTATAGGCCTAGACTGCCATTAGTTATGCTGCTATAGGCTTAGACTGCCCTTAGTTACGCTGCTATAGGCCTCTCTGGGAGCAGGTTTTACCCATAAAACACAAACCTGAAGATGTCTCCGTAGCGTTTGTACTGACAGACCTGTGTGAGTCTCAGTCCACTGCAGCGGACCGTCAGCCCTCCGTCCATCATCTCAGACTGCTGGCAGACGTTGGCGGGAACGCCGTCAGCGGGAACGCCGTCAGCGGGACACTGTGAACGAGACACCGTCAACTCTGATGATGTCATCACCAGGTGGGGCAACGGCAAGATCAGAAGAAGAAGACGGATGATTAGCGCCGGAGACGATGACATGGCGGGAACGTCCTCCCTCTGACAGTTAAACCTTCACTTCCTGTCACTGCGTCAAACTCTGGCGGCCATTTTGAATCCGTCTGAGAAAGTCAATGACATGAAGAAGAAAATTAGTTCAAATTACAATAAAAACAAAAACAAACTCTTTCTGCTCCTGCAACAGTTGGTGTCAGCTGACTCTCTGTTGCTATAGCGACGAGTCTGCAGTGTTTTATCAGATTAAAGATTAACTAGCTGTTCACTAGCTGTTACTCTAATATGCTGCTAATACAACACTAATAATAATAATAATAATAATAATAATAACTTTATTTGTAGAGCACTTTTCATATCAATAGTTACAAAGTGCTTCACAGAGCAACACTGGAAGGTCACATGACACAAAAACAAAACAAAGAAAAACACTGAAAATCCAAAAACAACAAACAAAAACATATTTATAGATAATTCACTGTAGATCTGCAGTTCTCTACTTGTGTTTCACTGTTGACCACAGCTGAAACGCTGTCTAACTCTCAGCCAATCAAAAACAGGCAAAGAGGCCGAACGGCTGCAACAAGCCACCAAGCGGCTGGCGGACCTGTCAATCAAAGCAGCAGCCGCTTGTCGACCGGACGACCGCCTGCGTCGTACTTCCTGTTTACTTTGCGTCTTCCAGTCGTCATGGAGCTAATCTGACAGTTATGGCTAAAGGTTGCCGAGTCGCAGCTGAAATGTCGCTCAGTCGCTCGTTGCCGTAGTTACGTCGTCTGTGATCATCAGCTGATCAACCCTAACGAACTGGCTCAACAGATGATGTCGGCCTTATTACAGATCTACATGTTTTATATCCACACACGTTTAAACTGACGCTCTTAGAGTAAATGTTTTATTTCACTTGAAGACGGAGAGCTTTAGTTTTTGTCTCCACGGCGATCTGATATTCAACAAGACTTCCTGAGTAACGTTAGCATAGCTAGCGTAGCATCAGACAGCTGCGCCTTTAAAATGTTACAAACTGTTTTATCATCACTGTTTGTTAATAATAAAGTCAGACAGCTGTTTGTTTCAGAGGGTCAAAGGTCAAACAGGTTTAAAGGTTTAACGGTTAATAATCAATAGTTTTATTAATCATTAATAAATGAATCTTTAAACAGAGACGAAGTGAATAAAGATGAAATGATGACGGAGAGAAGGAGGAGGATGAAGATGAAGACGAGGGATCAGAGGACAGATGATCAGATTAATCCTCAGACTGAGATTAAAGATTAAACAGCAGACGGAACAAAAGAAGAAAAGAAGAAATAAATAAACAAATAAATAAATAAATAAATAAATCTGCTGCAAACGTCCAGAAATATTTAAACATTTATTAATAAACGTTTTTACAGCCTGACGGAAACATTCAGGTCTTTATGTTTTATTATGTTTATAAATATATTCAGTCATTTAAATCAAACAGATGATATTTAAAAACAAACATGAGTCTGATAATCGATCGATCACTTCTAGTTTCTGATCGATCGTCTCATTCACACGTCAGCCAATCAGAGAGAAGATGTTAAATACAGTCGATACTCACACGACGACGCCGTTTAACAGAAGAAGAAGAAGAAGCAGCGAGCGTCCGTCAGACTGGAGGAGACAAACAAACAAACCAACAAACAAACAAATAAATAAATAAATAAAAGTGTCGTCATGAGGATTAAATGTTTCTGAGCTGAAACAGTTTGATTAATAATAAATGTGATTAAATTAATTTAGTAAATAATTATTCTGAATATATGAAGTTATCAATATAATCAATAATCACTAATCAGATTTAAGTAACTTAAAATGTTTTAATAAGAACATGAAATAAAGATTAAAGAGCAAAATGTAAACAAGATGAAGAAACACATTAATGCTGCTGTTAATAATAATAATAAATACATAAATAACAATAATAATAATAATAAAATAGATAATAATAATAAAAATAAATAAATAATAATAGCTGCTCTGACCTCTTCACACATTTCCTGTCATTATTATTATTATTAGTCCCTAAGGAACACTTCACACTCCCCCTCCTCCTCCTCTCTCCTCCTTTCTCCTCCCCTCCTCTCTCCCTCCTCCTCTCTCCTCCTTTCTCCTCCCCTCCTCCTCCCCTCCTCCCCTCCTCCCTCCCTCCTCCTCCTCTCTCCTCTCAGCAGCACTTTCTCCAGTTGATAAAGATCAGCAGTGACATCACAGCAGCAGGTCACATGACCGACATCAAATCAACTTTCACTGTAAAAAGTAAATCTGAAATAATTATAACAAACTAATGAAACAATAAACAAACTTATAATATATAATTTTATAATATATCTTTATAAAATATAAAATAATAATAAACTAAAGATATAAATTCAGAATATTAATGATGTAAAACAAAGCGAGAGTTTCTGTGTCTCAGGTGGGTGAGTGACAGGTGTCCGGTGGGCGGGGCTTCATGCAGCTCCTCGTGCCGTCTGTTCAGTGCTGATAGAGCTCGAGACCTCACGGACTGAGCACGCGCTCTGCAGCTTCACCGTCTCACTCCACAAACAAACATGAAGAAGAAGAAGAAGGAGCTCATTCTTCTTCTCTGCGGATTTTAAACTCCACAAGTCTGATGTTTTATTGCAGGTGAGCTCTCACTCTGTCTGATGTTTTAATACAGGTGAACTCTCACTCTGTCTGATGTTTAAATACAGGTGAGCGCTCACTCTGTCTGATGTTTTATTGCAGGTGAGCTCTCACTCTGTCTGATGTTTGAAATACAAGTGAGCTCTCACTCTGTCTGATGTTTAAATACAGGTGAACTCTCACTCTGTCTGATGTTTAAATACAGGTGAGCTCTCACTCTGTCTGATGTTTTATTGCAGGTGAGCTCTCACTCTGTCTGATGTTTTAAAACAGGTGAGCTCTCACTGTGTCTGATGTTTGAAATACAGGTGAGCTCTCACTCTGTCTGATGTTTTAAATACAGGTGAGCTCTCACTCTGTCTGATGTTTGAAATACAGGTGAGCTCTCACTCTGTCTGATGTTTTAAAACAGGTGAGCTCTCACTGTGTCTGATGTTTGAAATACAGGTGAGCTCTCACTCTGTCTGATGTTTTATTACAGGTGAGCTCTCACTGTGTCTGATGTTTGAAATACAGGTGAGCTCTCACTCTGTCTGA